>PVKE010034668.1:0-17282 GCA_004027555.1 Craseonycteris thonglongyai
TTTATTGCTCTTTTGACAGAGACAGAGAGACACAGAGAGAAGGGGGAGGGCCCAGAGCAGTCTTCATAGTTGTGCATGATCAGCTTTCAACATGGTTTCATCCCACACAGGTAGGTGGGGGCTGCACAGAGTGGGAACTGGGCTGGGTAATTGAGAGCAAGAACCAAACTGGGGGCCTCCCCCATGGGAAGCACACTTCTGTTCAGCACATGGGTCGGCACAGGCTAGGGCCGGGATTTGATCCTTGGTCCCCAGGGATGCAAAGTGAGTGTTTAACTTGCTGAGCCTTCCCAGCTTCCCCCTAATTGAAAATCTTATAGAGCTCCAAGATTGGATAGCTGCTGCCATTCAGCACCGACACTCCAGGGCCAATATCCTGGTTTGGTCTTACCCTGACCTATTAGCAATTTCTGGATCTTATTTCTCTGGCTTTGAATTATTGCTGCATTTCCAGAATTAATAGTTTTGTTTCTTTTATTTTTTTAATTTATGTGGGCCATTAAAAAATTATTTAATAATATTTTACTTGGCATGTTTTAGTGTTTATAGTGGGAAGAGGTTCTTTGTCTTCTCTGTTGTCAATGGTGATGAATTGGAAGGGTCCAGAATCCTCTTTACTCTACTGTGAGATTATGAAGAAGTAATGGGGAGTCAGCTGCTTTCCACTGAGAACCCAGCATTAAAAATCAAAGAATAATATTCTCTTCCAGCCAAAATTCCTATGTAACTTAAAATCAGTATAATTAAAAAATGTGACAACTTGTAGTTAAAATGTTATATAAAAGTAAGTGATGTCATTGTGAAAGAACATGTTGTTATTCATATTTTATAAAGGAGTAACTGAGCCTCAGAAGTTAAGTAACTTGCCCAAAGTTACAATGACAATAGTAAGTGGGAGAACCAAGATTTTTTTTTTTTAAGTTTTTTTTTTATTGGTTTTGACAGAGAGAGAGAGAGAGAGAGAGAGAGAGAGAGAGAGAGAGAGAGAGAGAGAGAGAGAGAAAGATACAGAGACACAGAGAAAACTGAACTGGGGGAACTTCCCAGTTCAGCATATGGTTCTACATGGGCTGGGCCTGGGATTAGATCCTCAGTCCCTGGTGGTGCAAAGTGAGCGCTTAACCCACTGAGCCATCCCGGCTTCCCCAGAACCAAGATTTTAAGGTAAGTTTCGGAGACCAAAGAACATTCCGATTATGTAGCTTCTTAGGAAATTGTAATCTTTATAACAAAAAGAGACATTTTTAAATGTAAAAAACAAAGAATCAAAATACATTTTAAGGGGAAGCTGGGATGGCTCAGTGGGTTAAGAGCTCACTTTGCAGCCCAGGGGACCAAGGATCGAATCCCAGCCCCAGCCTGTGTGGACTCATATGCTGAACTGGGGTGTGCCCCCAGTTCAGTTCTCACCGGGGCAAGACTCCGGCCCAGTTCCTGCCCTGTGCAGGCCTGCACCCATCTGTGGAATGAAACTATGTGGAAAAATCGATGATGTGCAACTATGGAGACTGTTCTGGGCCCTACCCGTTCTCTCTGTCTCTATATCTCTGTATCTCTCTCTCTCTCTCTCTCTCTCTCTGTCAAAAACAATAAAAATAAATCTTTAAAAATACATTTTAAGGGTTAAATTGTGTGATACAGAAAAAACTATAAAAAGAAAGTATCAATATACATATCCCTTCATTCCTATTGGGAGAAACCAAATAGCTGCATGTCAGTTGAATGCATTCCTCATAGATAGAATTACCTGTCAAGTACAGTTTTGGAAGAGCTTAGCAGACGGCATTCCAAATGGGATGCCCACATGCTTTGACAATTGGATTTTGTTTTGTTTTGTTTTTTGTTTTTTTAAAGGCTACATTCACTTGTAAAGAGAGACATATCTGCCTTATCTGGATAATAACTACATCTGTTAGACATCAAATTGTGTGTGGTAGGTGACCCAATAATATTGAGTGACTATGAGGTTAGTGGTGCTTTAGCTGATTTTATTACCCTTAATATTCCCATTCTTATTTCTTCATAAAATAAAAAGATCTGATTTTCCAAGGAAATATGCTGTTTACTGATGTGAGGCTGATGAGAAGTGAGGTCCAGGATTTTAATTCTACTGCTTTTGGTTCATATAACAGAAAATCCAACTGAAAGTGGCTTAAACACTAAGGAATTTCTTTTTCCTTATAGGAATTCTAGAGATAAAGTGATTTTTCAAGTTAGTTAATGTAAGAGCTCAATAGCATCATCAAATATTCTGGTTCTTTCCTTGTTTTCTTGCTTCTGTCCCCAGTGATTAGGTTTTTGCCCTCTCACTTGTCTCATCATGGATCCAAGGTGACTTCCTTATCTCTAGGCATCTTCCCTTCATCCAGCAACGCTGAGACTTCAAGAAAGTGCAGTATTTCCCTCCCAATTAGAGGACAACCTCTTGTAGAAGCTACTACTCACTTCAGAAAAGTTTTTATTTTTTCAGGTCTCATTTTCTGGAATTATCTCACACACTCATTCCTAAACTATTCATGGCAAATTTTATTATATATATATATATATGAATTTTCACAGTGGATTTTGCTAACAGAGACTTACTCTTTGGGGCTGGGACTGGATTCCTTCTCTGAGCACATGGACATGATAAGATTGAGACAAATCAGGGTTTTACTAGTAAGCAAAATGGGAGAGACTGTTTGTGTTAAAGACAACCAACAGCATGTGCCACTCTTAAGTCCTGTTGGACTGGGGAGATGTACTGACAATTATTACCTTGATCAATTAGTCGAAAAGGGGAACTATCATTATTTAGCCATTATTTGGACCAGAAGTACTTTATATATTTTAGTTCATGAAACCTGAGACTATAGCCTAAAATACTATAGTTTTCTCTTCTCAGAACAGCATCCTCTCATTTTTTTGTTTTTTTTTTTAATCAAAATTTTCACCACTGCAAACAAGTGAATCTTTTGGGTACTGCTAATCACTTCTCTAGCCACAGAACTGAGAATATGATCTAAGATGGGCCAAATATGCTCTATAATTCTGGTAATTGATCTATTAATGGGTCTAAGGCTCAAGCGAGGTCAAGAAACTTTCTCAAGATTATTTTATTTTATTGTTTGAGAGAAGGTGAGAGAGAGAAAGGGGCAGGACCCAGAGCAGTCTTCATAGTTGTACTTCATTATTTGTGACATGGTTTCATTCCACACAGGTGGATGTGGGGTCATGTGGAGCGGGAACCAAACTGGGGGCCTCCCGCATGGGAGACAAGAACCTTCACAGCTGAGCCATCCCAGTGGTTATCAGTATCTCTTCAGTTTAGCATATGGGTTTGCAGGGGTCCAGGGCTGGAAATTGAACCCCAGACTTCATGATTGTGAGGCAAGCACTTAATTGTTGAGCTATACCTGCATCCCCATTTATCTAACTGGATATAAAAGAAAATAATATATATTTTTGAGGGATAGGGTGGGATTCAAACAGACACAAATGCAGCCATGATTCTTGATGCATATTTATAGTTGGCCTGAAACAATGAGGCCGGTGCGAGGAAAACAACAACAAAAAACCAGAAGCTAGTTATGGGGTGGAGGGGAAGCTGGGATGGCTCAGTGGGTTGAGCGCTTGCTTTGTAGTCCCAGAGTCCCAGCCCCAGCCCATTCGGACCCATATGCTAAACTGGGGTGTGCTTCCCATGTAGGAGGCCCAGCCTGGTTCCTGCCTTGCCCCACCCCACACCCATGGAGTGAAACTGTCCAAAACTAACACTGTACAACTATGGAGACTGCTCTAGACCCTCCCCCCTTCTCTCTGTCTCTCTCTGCCAAAAACAATAAAATAAAAAAGAAAGAAAAAGTTATGGGGTAGAAGGAGGGAAAGAGAAAGAAAGAAGGACAGAGACAGAGACTTGGTATCATGAACCCCTCATTTCTATTCTTTTTGAGGTTTGGTGTTTTGAACCAATAAATTTATTTATTTATTTTTGTTTAAGATAATTTGAATTAGATTTAGTTGCCACAAGAAGAGTCTTAATTAAAGAGAGTCTTTTTGTTATCTAAACTATATAGTTCAGAAGGATTAACATTCAAATTGTACAGTAGAGGCACTGGATCAGTCAAGGGCCAGTTAGCAGGCAGAAACTACACAGTAACTTGAACAGAGAAAATTTAATATAAAGAATTATTAACCATAACAAAGGATTGAAATAATGATGGAATGGGTAGTTAGAAGTAAAAAGAAGTCTTAATAATATAGGAATAGCAGCTGTAAGGAACTACCACCCACTCCTAAGGCTGAGGTAAGTAATCATGGAAGAGTCCACGAACTCGTCTAGGCTGAGAGCCAACCCTTACTGAAGTGGGCATGGCATGTGAATCACTGAATGGTAGAGAAGTCTCAGTGGTGCCATGTTAGGGGAACGTGCTTGAAATTTGCCCTGCTTAAAAAATAAAAAATAAAAAGCTGTTAAAGGGGAGACATCTTCCTGGAAATATTCTACTACAAATCTGCCTATGGGATGCCAAGGGAAGCTGCTGGTTGCTGGGTAATGCTGGCCATCATGCACTGCGGTAGCATAGTTTTGAAGAAAACTAATTAATATTGCTGGTTGCTAGAGACGCCACGTACACTGTAGGAGCCTGCTACAAGACACAAAGGAACCAGAAAGGAAAGCAAATTCTTCCTTCAAGTTCTCTCCAGCAACCCCCTCCTGAAAAAGCTTAACATTTTGTCAAATTGGCAAAGAAAAACTATTTAAAGGGCCTGTCATTTTTATAGCACAGACAATGAAGAGTGAATTTGGAGCTGAGAGGCAATAAGTTGGGAACTGGCAAAGGTATCTTACTGCAATGTCTAGATATCTCATGATGTGTTGAGTCGGGGACTCAAGAATAAATATGGCTTATTTGATAATATTCTTGATGAATATAAGTGCAAAAATTCTCAGCAAAATATTGAGATTCAACAATACATTAAAAGGATTATATACCATGGCCAAGTGGGATTCACTCCAGGGATGCAAGGAAGGTTTGACATCTGTAAACTAGTTAATGTGATATATCACATTAACAAAATGAAAGATAAAAATCACATGACCATCTCAATAGATGCAGAAAAAGCATTTGCAATATTCAACATTGTTTTATAATAAACACTTCCAACAAGGTGGGCATAGAAGAAATATATCTCAACATAATAAAAGCTATTTATGATATGCCTACATCTAACATAATGCTCAATGGTAACACTGAAAGCTTTTGCTCTAAGATTAGGAACACGAAGAGGATGCCTGCTCTCACTACTTCTATTCAAGATGGAATTGGAAGCCTTAGCCACAGCAGTCAGACAAGATAAAGAGTTAAAAGGCATCCAAATCAGAAAGAAAGAAGTGAAACTCTTACTATTTGTAGGTGGCATGATACTATATATAGAAAACCCTAAAGACTCCACCAAAAAACTATTAGAACTAATAAATGAATTCAGTAAAGCTACAGGCTATAGAATCAATGTATGGAAATCTGTTATGTTTGTCTATACTAAAAACAAACAATCAAAAGTGTAAATTAAGAAAACAATCCCATTTAAAATTGCTCTAAAAAGTATAAAATACCTAGGAATCAATTTAACCAAAATAGTAAAAGACTTGTACTCTGAAAACTATAAAACATTGAAGAAAGAAATTGAAGAGGATACAAATAAATGGAAGGATATACCATGCTCATGGATTGGAAGGATTAATATTGTTAATATGTCCTTATTACATAAAGCAACATACAGATTCAATGCAATCCCTATTAAAATACCAATATCATTCTTCTCAGAACTAGAACAAGTAATCCTAAAATTTATATGAAACCACAAAAGACTCTGCATAGCTGAAGAAACCTTGAGAAAGAACAAAATGGGAGTTATCACACTACTCGAGTTCAAACTATACTAAAATCTATAATGAAAACAATATGGTGCTGGTATAAAAACAGATATATAGATCAATGGCATAGAATAGAGAGACTAGAAATAAATCTTCATTTATATGGTTAATTACTGTATAACAAAGCAGGCAAGGATATACAATTGGGAGGGGAAGCCAGGATGGCTCAGCGGGTTGAGTACCTGCTTTGCAGCCCTGGGGACCAAGGATTGAGTCCTGGCCCCGGCCCGTGCAGACCCATGTGCTAAACTGGGGTGTGCTTCCCATGTGGGAGGCCCCCAGTTAGGTTCTTACCCCCTGCTCGGCCCCTGGCTGGAGGGGGCGTGCCTCTCATGCAGGGGGCCCTGCCCAGTTCCTGCCTTGCAAGGCCCCTGACAACCTGTGTGGAACAAAACCATGTTGAAGGCTAATGATGTACAGCTGTGGAGACTGCTCTGGGCCCTCCTCCTTCTCTCTGTCTCTCTCTGTCTCTGTCTCTCTCTCTGTCAAAAACAATAAATCTTAAAAAGAAAAAGAAAAACAAACCAATTGGGTAAAGACAGTCTCTTCACTAAGTAGTGTTGGAAAAAATAGACAGATAAAATGCAAAAAAATTAAACTGGGCCACTTTCTTATACAATATACAAAAAAAAAAAATAGGCAGTAAGATTTTTAACATTGGTCATAGTAATAATATCTTTCTGGATATGTTTCCTTAGGCAAGGGCAGGAAAAGAAGAAATAAACAAAGGAAACTACATCGAAGTAGAATGTTTTTGCACCTGAAGGAACCATTAGCAAAAAAGAAGAAACAACCTACTGAATAGGAGAAGATACCGTATTTTTCACTCCATAAGACACACCTGACCTGCCTGGACCCGCTCACTCTCCTTCCATGCAGTCCCTGCTTTCTGATCTGGCTGCAGGCTTCCCCACAGCATCATTAAGGTCCCCAACGTGCACTCTTCTTTGCAGTATTTGCTCCATAAGACGCACACACTTTTCCCTCCACTTTTTTTAGGGGAAAATGTGCGTCTTATGGACCGAAAAATATGGTATTTACAAATGATACATCTGAGAAGGCGTTAACGTCCAAAATTTATAAAGAACTTATTCAACTTAAGACCAAAACAAAATAATACAAGCCAAAACCCCAAAAAACAAACAATTCAATCAAACACTGGCAGAGGATCTGAACAGACATTTTTCCAAAGAGGACATAAAGGTCAACATCACTAATCCTCAGGGAGATTCAAATTAAAACCAAAATGAGTTTATCATTTCTCACCTAGTGGAATGGCTATCCTCAATAGATCAACAAGTAACAAGTATTGTTGAGGATGTGGAGAAAAGAAAACCCTCATGCAGTTTTGGTGGTATTGCAAATTGGTGCAGCCACTATGGATAACAGTATGGAGATTCCTCAAAAAATTAAAAACAGAACTGCTATACAACCTAGCAACCCCACTTCTGGGTTTTTATCTAAAGAAAACAAAACACTAATTCAAAAAGATGCATATACCCCTATGTTCACTTCAGCGTTTTTTGCAAAGGCCAAGATATGGAAGCTACCTAGGCGTCCATCTAGAGATGGACACAGAATGGAATATTAGTCAGGTATAAAAAAAAAATCTTGCCATTTGCAACAACACAGATGGACCTAGAAGGCATTATGCTAAGTGAAATAAGTCAGACAGAAAAAGACAAATACTATATGATTTCATTTATATGTGGAATCTAAAAAAATGAAATAAAACAAATGAATAAACAAAATTAACAGACCCATGGACATAGAGAATAAGCTGATGGTTGCCAAAGGGGAATCATGTGGAGGATAAGTGAGGGGAAGAAAAAAAATCACTTTTATGCAAAACTTACAGAAATTTGTTAATCAAAAACAAAAAAGAGAGAGAGAGAGAAAAGAAAGAACAGCAAAGGAGAGAGAGAGAGAGGAGAGAGATAACTAACTTTAGGAATGTGTGAGGATAACTATTTCTCAAGTAATTTCTTTCAGCAATCAAAAACTAGACCCAGGGTCATTCTGCTTACTTGATGGTTGTTTTACAAATAAACTGAATTCCAGTACAAGATTGTGCCTTAGCAAAGCTTATGTTGGATATCCTATCTCCTGACATGAAAGAAAAGCTGTACAGCTTGTCACAATCATTTGGTAACTTCATTCAGCTAGGGCTTAGAAAAAACATTCTCCTTTACAGGGAAGGTAATTCTGTATAATAGAAAGAATGCAGGTTCTGGAGTTGGACGGCCTGAATTTGAAGCTTCATTTGGCCCCTTATTAGCTTATGTATCCTTGTGCCGGATGATTTAACCATTTCCTTCCCTATTTATTTCATCTGTAAATTCATGATAGCAAGTCTCTTCTGTAATGGTTGCTTTGAGGATTGAGTGAGTTAAAATGCTCAATTGCTTAAAACGATTCCATGTTTCTTAGTAAGTGGTTGATAAATGGTAGCTATTATTATTAAA
Organism: Craseonycteris thonglongyai; assembly: GCA_004027555.1. Taxonomy (NCBI): domain Eukaryota; kingdom Metazoa; phylum Chordata; class Mammalia; order Chiroptera; family Craseonycteridae; genus Craseonycteris; species Craseonycteris thonglongyai. Next base: position 8,383 of record PVKE010034668.1, read on the forward strand.
ATCAGACCCTGGAAAATACAACCACCAGAAGGTTGGCTATAAAAGAAGACAAGGTTAAATTATTTGCAAATCTAAACCCTCACGTGCTCTAGTTCTTGATATTTTTCTCTACCAAAAAACCTCTTATAAGTGAGTAAAATAAAGAGAGAATGGAGGGGAGAGAGAGAGAGAGAGAGAGAAAGGAAGAGAGGGAGAAGATGGGTCCCATTCATCAAGTGTTCTCACTCCCAGAGTAATCAAGTGACCAATTTCTGCTCTATATTCCCATGCTCCTGATTGGGCTCTAATAATTGAAGAACCTAACATACGGTACTTTGATTTCTATAGTGAAGCCTGGATCGGTGGCAAGAGGAGTCTCTGTTCTCTTTCCCTGACACTTTCTCAGGGAAGAGAGAAGCTCTGTTCTGATTTTATTATGTAGCAGATGATTGATAATGTGAACAGTCATTGTGTCAGTTTAAATTATTATGCCCTTTATCCTGACCCTAAACAAAAATTTCCAAAAGATTCTCTTCTAATTGCTATGCTCTGAAGGACCTGCCCCATGAGGCTTTTCCTTCTATTCATGTACCCCAAAATGCAGCAGTGGGACTGGGGGAAAAAGAGCCTGGGAAAGGGAAGGTCTATGGAGTGGGGGCAGGGCTGACTTAAAATAAAGAAGTGACTGTGAGTTTCAGGCGGCAGAACAAACACCCAAGAATAGATGTGAAAGGCAAATTTTGACTGACTATACAGTAAAATTTCCAATAGAGTCATTCGAAAAGAAGAGAGGTTAGCAAACTAGTGATTTCTCCGAAGCAGACTGTTCAAACTCATGTAATGGATACTGTAGAGTAGATGGCTGCCTTGGTGGGAGAGAATGAATGAGGTGACCTCTAGACTTGCTATGATTCCATGGCACTTGCTGGGAGAAAGGGGCAGCTATGCTCTGATGGTCTTACAGAGAATTACTTGATCTTACCCATCATCAAGTAATTCTTTGAGCCTTGCTCAAAGGCTCAAGGGAAAACCAATTCTTTGGGTATCCTGACTCAGACATTATCAAGGCTTTCCATTATTTAATCCTCTCAGCAAGCCAATATCAATTACTATTCTTTTACAGGGTAAACCAAGGTTCAGAGAATTTAAGTCCCCAGTCTTAATTAGAACCCACTTTTGTTTGACTTTAAAGGCTATATTCTTAACTATTTTACTAAACTAAAACACTGGTTACAAATGTGTAAACATGTTTTAGATGCTATACAGAATCAAGCAAATTGTAAAGGTAGTCAAACAGGTTTAGAGAGATACTTTCATTCCTAACTAGGTCATTAACAGCCAGTCCTTAACAAAATCTTGATTTTTCTCTTCTCCTTTTTAGAAAAAGAAAAAGAACAACCTTCTCCACCCCCAACCCCAACCCCCTTAGTTTTAAAGCATCCAGGAGTATGGCATGCTATGAGCAAATTCTTCTTTAAAAGTCATAGTAGACATCACAGGATTTCTCCATGTGTATGTTAATTCAGAATTTTGAATTGTTTGACTTTCATATCTTTAATGTCATCAATATTTCTCTACTAACTCCTTTCCTTGCTCTTTCTTCTTCCTGTTTAGAAAAAAAAAAAAAGTACATTCTTGTAGTAGGCTACCCAGATGTACTGTTTTAAATGGGACAAAAACCAAAACAACAGTACTGTCCCATTTCAAACAGTATGTATGGTCAGCTTACTGACACCTTGAATTTAGCCCAGTGAGACTGGGTAAGGTAGGAGGAAGAAATTCATGGTAAATAAAAGATGCCTTGTTACGCAGCTAAATCTCTCAGGGGAAAAAAAAAAAGTTATCTCTGGAAGTAACTCCCTAGTCCAGGCACCCATTCTAATAAAAATTTCCTTCATAAATGGAAATTTCCCCTACAAATGGTGAAATGTACGTTTTCTTAAGCAGTTAAGGGGGCGGTAAAGAGTGTTTCCTGACTCTGCTGGGGCTCACGATGTCATCAGATCAAAACAACGCACATGCAAAAAATATCATATTTTGGGGTGGCATACTCTGAAACCCCTTCATGCTCCTCTTTTTTTTGGACCACTGTCCAAAGTCTGTGTTTCACCACTTTTTTTTCTTTCAACCAGGAAAAATTTACTCTAGTAACCAAGTTACTACTTCACGCAATTAACTTTTACCTTCATCACTTCTCAATTAGCTTCAATGACTTCTTTGCTAAACCCTGAAGTTTTACAACCTGCTCTGGCCAACCTGCATCTTCAAAGAAAATTTTTGTTCAATTAAAACATTTTAAACAATTCTTACTAGATTAGAACCATTTAAAAATAAGTTTTACCAAGATAAAATTATAGGTGTAGGTAGTCTATACACCTCATTTGATTTATATTTTCAAAAATGGTGCTATTAATAAAAATAATATAAATTGAAACTGATTTTCCCCATGGAAGCCATAGAAAGAAGATGAAGCATCTAAGGGCCTGAAGCCAGTGATTTAATGAATGCTAGGAATTTATTAAAATGAAAGAAATGAGAAACTGGAAAGAACCCTAAAAATCATCCAGAGATTCCACTTATTCTATTTTACAAATATAGAACAGCAACTTCAAATTCCACATTCAATAAATTATATGTTTCATGATGAATAGTGCATAGTTTTCAAAAATATGTGTAACCTAAATAGAAATTCATCACATACAACTTTAACTTTCATAACAACATATGAGCACAGTAAAAGTTCTTTAAAATATAGTTTTATTTTTGTCTATTGTTTTGAGAGAAGGTGAAAAAGAGAAAGAGAGAGGTGGTGGGGAGGGCCCAGAGCAGTCTCCATAGTTGTACATCATTAGCTTTGACATGGTTTCATTCCACACATGTGGATGTGGGCCAGGCAGGGTGAGAACCAAACTGGGGGCCTCCTGCATGGGAGGTGAGAACCTTCATCACCATCCTGGTGGTTACCAGCTACGCTGCAGTACAGTATATGGGGATGCACGGGCCAGGGCTGGGAATCGAACCCTGAACATCACGATTGTTAAGCAAGTGCTCAACTGCTAAGCTTTTCCAGTATCCCCTATAAAAAGTTATTTTTAAATATTCTTCATACTATGTTCCTTATATTTACTGTAGTAAAATAAAAAATGAAGGATCATTACAACTTTTGCCAAGGAATTAAAAATAATTTCTAAAGGAAATTTTTAGAAAGTTTTTTTAAGAAAGTAACTTTAGGGAATATTTTAGGGAGAGTTTTTGTATACGTGGCTCAAAAAGTTTTGTTTCCGCATCTAACGTCTTAGCTTTATAAATCAAATTAATGGTGCTGGATTGCAGTATTATAAAAATAGTAGGGGTAGCAGGATGGCTCAGCGGGTTAAGTGTTCGCTTTGCAGCCCCAGGGACTGAGGATCAAATCCTGGACCCGGCCCATGTGGGCCCATATGCTGAACTGGGGTGTGCTTCCCATGTGGGAGGCCCCCAGCTCAGTCCCTGCCTTCCACGGCCCCTGCCCACCTGTGTGAAATGAAACCATGTTGAAATTTGATGATGTACAACTATGGAGACTGCTCTGGGCTCTCCCTCTTCTCTCTGTATCTCTCTCTCTCTCTCTGTCTTTGTCTCTATCAAAAGCAATAAAATAAATCTTTAAAATAAAAGTATTATTTGGTCTTGTTTATGTAAGAAAAGTCCAAACCTGTAGAGAATTTTTGTGAGTTTTTTGAGCCAAACTGACAACCGCTGGGAAGCAAAATCTCAATGGATTGAGAAAATGCTTCAGAGAAAGGCAGTTTTGCAGCTCATTTTATACATTAGAATCAAAGGAGGAGAAATACAGAGGGTCACATGAAATCCATTGGTGGTAGATTTGTGGGGGGAAGCAATGCAGGAAATCTCTGGGATTGGATGAAAAATAAAACAGAGACACATACTCGTTTTACATTGGTGGATTCAGGATATAATTAACATCTATAGCAAATAGAGACGGTATGCTGAGAACAAGATAACAATGAGGGGTTCTGTGGCCTTGTGCTCTAGTACAGTGGGTTATGTCCTGAGGGGTCTGAAAAAGGAGATTACTCTGACATTTCTAAGATATGTTATCTTATATGAAAAAGACAGGTTCACTTAAGGTTAAGATTGACCTTTGTGAAGGAAGCTACAGGCTTAGGACGTGACTATCTGCCATGACCCATGTATACTTAGAAATTTTTATGTTCAGACCGTACTAGGTGGTTAATTCCCTAAGTTTGTAGAGCCTGCCATGCTGGGCCCCTGACCTTCTCAGGTGTAGCATGTGGCCCTTTTTCCTTTCACAGTCTTTCTTCCCAGAGGTCCTAAAACCCTTAGAATTTCCAGAATGATTGGAGTGTCTTGTTTTTCGTAAGGAGACCCTTTTAAACATAGAGGGGAAGCTGGGATAGCTTAGTAAGTTGAGCGCTCACTTTGCAGCCCTGGGGACCAAGGATCAAATCCCAGTCCCAGCCCATGAGGACCCATATGGTGAACTGGAGTGTGCTTCCCATATGGGAGGCCCCCAGCCCAGGTCCTGCCCTGCATGGCCCCGCCCACCTGTGTGGAACAAAATCATGTCAAAAACTGATGACGTGCAACTATGGAGACTGCTCTGGGCCTTCCCTCTTCTCTGTGTCTCTCTCTGTCTCTGTCAAAAACAATAATAAAATAAAGCTTCAAACATATCAGAGTTTATGCTAGTAAAATGACTCAGAGTAGATAGTCTCAGGATGGGGGCTGGCCAGAAAGACCAAATGAGTGATTAGAGGGTTGGAACTTTTAGTACCCTCGCCCAAGGAGGGAAGGGGGGCTGAAATCAAGTGCAAACACCAGTGGCAATGAATTAATCATTCATGCTTGCATAATGAAACTTCAATACAAATGTTGAACAATGAGATTCAGCAAGCTTCAGGTGACATTGATGTGCTGGGAAGGTTACATATTCAGAGAGCGTGTGGAAGCTTTGCCCCATTTCAATACCTTTTTTTATACATTCTCTTATATTTGGCTGTTCCTGAGTTATACAAGTTCTGACAACTAAATTTGCAAACTCATCCCAGAAAAAGTGCTACATACCTCATCGCTGAATATAACTATGGACACCTTCAATGTACTTGGGTGACCTTAGTAGGGAGGGTGTTCCATCCAATACAGTTATTTGTTTACTGGCTAAAAACTCCCTCACAGACACTGCCATGTGAGTACATTGTTGTGATCCAAGAGCCATGAGTTGTTGGTGAAAAGTTCATGTCATTTCTATCTACTTTTTCACACAGCCTTTTCAGCACTTCTAAATAGTCAACTTAGTTGACTGTTCATCCAATTGGTACAAATTCATAACGAACAATCCCTCTGATACCACAAAAGATTAGCAACATCGTTTTGACTCTTGATTTGGATTGACAGAACTTTTGGTTGTGAAGTGGCTGACTTCCATTGTGCAATTGGACGTTTTGTTTCAGGGTTGTATTGGTACACCCATGTTTCACCAGTGATAACATGGCCCAAAACATCATCTTGCCTCCCCAAATGGTCTTGGCAAACTTCGGCTCTTCTTTGCTTTTGTTCATTGGTGCGCTCCTTTAGAAGCATTATGTATACACCTTTCTGAGGCCAAGATTTTCAGTGAAGATTTTCCTAACTGTTTCTCTATCAATGTTTACTTGGTCTACTGTGCTTCTCACAGTCAGCCAATGATTTTGACACACAATTCAACAGATTTTTGCAATGTTTTCATCAGTTCTGCTTATTACTGGCCACCCGGACCTCTCTTCATCAGTGACCCTTTCTCTCTCCTCAGAAAAATGTTTCATCCATTTGTACACTGCTGTTTTCTTCATGGCATGATCCCCATCAACTTGGACTAATATGTCCCTGATTTCACTTCCACTCTTGCCACTTTGAACAAGAAATTTAACGTTGTTTGTTGCTCTAATTTAAGCTCCAACATTCTCACCACAGCACACAAAAGTACACAACAATAATAGTGAACGCCACTCAGCAAGATATCGCCACACATCAACATGAACACAGCTGTGAGACACTGATAGACCAAGGTTATGAACCCTTACCAAGTTGTTTATACAGTGCTGCAATGTAAGCACATAGTGGCAAGTTCACAAATTTAATTGTCAGACAGTGTAGCTTTTATAATGGTAAAAATGATTAAAGAAGACAATTTAGGTGATAAAAGCAAACTTCATTGAACAGTTCATGAAGCCGGCAGTCTCTGTCTCCATGAATCCAAGGAATTACAAAGTGCGAGATGGGAAAGCCAGGAAGCTATTATAAGATAAAGAATAAGGAACAAGGAAGAGAAAACTAGAAAATAAATAAGGAAGTAAGTATAGAACTTAGAGATGGCTTGGCATTTGGGGACTGGCTAACTGAATATATTGGTCAAATGGAGCAGTTATAAGGATAGGAAAGTTATCTAACTTTTGATTTGCTGATATGGCACCCTAGGCAGAAGTGGGGTCATCTTGGGCCTACAAATTTATTTCAACAATGATAAACCATTATTAGGTAGTCATAAGTAAAGCACTTCTTTAAGTTCTATGAATTGTTCTAGTCAAATTATAACACCTGAAGGAGGTCATAGCAGTCTCCATAGTTGTACATCATCAGTTTTTGACATGGTTTTGTTCCACACAGGTGAGTGGGGTCTATGCAGGGCGGGAACTGGGCTGGGGCCTTCCCGCATGTGAGGCATGCCCCTCAAGCCAGGGGCTGAATTGGGAGGGAGGGCAAGAACCAAACTGGGGGCCACCTTTATGGGAAGCACACTTCAGTATAGCAAATGGGTCCCCATGGTCTGGGGCTGGGAATTGATGCTTGGTCCCTGAGGCTGCAAAGCAATTGCTTAACCAGCTGAGCCAGCCTGGCTTCCTCAAATTATTAAGTTTATTGAGACTTGTTATATAGGTCTTTATACCAAGATCTATCTTGGTAAATATTTTGTATGTAATGGAAAAGAATGGTATTTTCCTGATGTTTGTTGATGCCAATTAAGTCTGGGTTGCTAGAATTGTATAAGTCATCTCAATTTGCTGTCAATTATTTTATCAATTACTGAAAGAATAGTAATGAAATCCAGAGACTAAGAGTGCAGGACTGATTTTTCTCGAGAATGTATACTTTACTATTAGAACTCTCAGCTTTTCTTTCTTCTTCAGTATACTGTGGGTATTCCCTGATTGTGTTTCCGGTTTACAAATCTTCAGCCCCTTGAATAAATCTTTATCATTCATTTCTAGCAAAGTCTCCAGACTATTCTGAGTTTGTTTGATATAACCCAGTTGGACGAAAGTGCAGATAGGCTGGGAACCTGGAACTTGCAAATGGCATTTGAAGTAGAGGCACTGTTGTGGGACTGAGGCCTTAACCTGTGGGCTTTGCACTGATTCTAGGTAGTTAGCGCCAAAATTGAATGAAATTGCAGGACACTCAGTTGGTATGGAAAATTGGAGAAGGTGTTGAAACAATGCATTTGTTGTTAGAAAGGGTCTACACATTTGGTGTAAGAAAAACATACATAGACTGAATATTTGTCTCTCCCCAAAATCACAGGTTGAAATCCTAACCTGTAGTGTGATGATATTTAATAGGTGAGGTCTTTGGGCAACAATTAGGTCATGAGGGTGCTGCCCTCATGAATGGAATTAATGCTCTTATAAGAGGGTAAAGGGACCAGAGCTTTCTCTTTTCACTATGTGAGGACACTGAGAAGTCAGCAGTTTGCAACCTGGATGAGAGTCCTTACCAGAACCCAATAATGCTGGCACCCTGATCTCAGAACCCAGCCTCCAGGACTATGAGAAATACATTTCTGTTTTTTATAAACCACCCAGTGCATGGTACTTTGTCATAGAACTAAGACAGGATTCATTTCCCCCTAATTGGTAAGAGGAGTCCATATTGTTGCACTTGCTAACACTACTTTGAACGTTTGTTTCCTTGTCTGTCTGACCTACCAGACTGTAAGCACTTGGAAGATCAAAATGGGTCCTATATATACTATCTGCATTTCAAAGATTGCAACTCTAGGTTTTATGGGCCTGATGTTTATATAATGTAGGGAAAGAAGGATTCTTCAAAAGTATACAAAATTAGATGTAAAGAAATCACAACAAAGTACAAATATAAAAAGCCGAGTGACCTCATGGCGCAATGGTAGCATGTCTGACTCCAAATACAAAAAACTGTTAAATACCATAAAATCTATAGAAGTGAAATATTTTAAATTATTAACTGCAAGATACATTTCTATAATATATTTTTCCTACTTTTTTGACTCTTATTCTTTGAATATCTTTTCCTTTTCTTTTTAAAAAAGATTAATTTTATTATTTTTGTGATCAGGAGAGAGAGAGAGAAAGAGAAAGGGGGAGGGCCCAGAGCAGTATCCATAATTGTACATCATTAGTTGTGACACAGTTTCATTCCACACACGGGGTTATAGGGCCAACATGGGGAGGGAACTGAATCAGGCCTCCCACATGGGAGGCAAGAACCTCTGCTGTGGTGCCATCCTAGTGGTTACCAGTTGTGCCACAGTTCAGCATATAGGTTTGCACCAGCCAGGGTCAGGATCTGATCCTGGGACCCCCCAGGTTGCAAGGCAAGTGATCAACCTGTTGAGCTATCCTGGCATCTCTGATTACGCTTTTCTTATAACAATGAAAAGATTATTTTGTACTGATTAGAAAGATAACTTACCATTTTCTCTAGCATGGTTGGTCATCGTGTTTTATGTTATTGATAATTTAGAAAAGTTTCTCAATTTATTATTGATGCCATTAGTTTCTAGGCATGTTGTCTCATTTGAGAAAGCCTCTACCAAATTTCTTTTCTATACAAACTATAACATTTCAGGGCATTTCAAGTTATGTTATACAGTGACTAATCTT
>PVKE010034669.1:0-17280 GCA_004027555.1 Craseonycteris thonglongyai
CCCTCCGGCTCCACCAGTGTGTGTGAGTCCCTACGTGTTCTGTGTCGATCCTTCCCCTCCTCGTCTTTAGTGGTGTTGCTTATGATCAGAATAACATATTTCCCCATGTACAAGATGCCCCATGTATTATAGAAGACAACCCCCACTTCCCTAACCCAACATTAAGAAGCCAATCCACGGGTTACTCCTGTGTACAAGACGACCCCCAATTTTTAGTCTAACAATTTTAGACAAACGTGTCGACTTACACATGGAAAAATATGGTATATCTGTGCCCCAGGGGGGATTGTGACCGGTGTGATTGTGAAAGAGGACACAGGAGACATAGAGCTCGCTGATGAGGCTGACATAATACGCCAGCCTCCATCCAGGGAGCAGAACAACAGGCGATCAAGGTCAAAGCTCAGGTACAAATGGTGGGACTTCAGGTCTTGTGCCACGTTCATGGAGACGACCTGTGGGAGCGCTGGTGAGTGCTTTGTAAGGAGTCACTCTTGGCATCTTTACAGCCAGAAACTCCCATCGCTCAGTCACTTTCCCGAGCTCAGTCAGATCAACTAGAGTTACGGAGCATCCATGCTACGCACACATTCTGCCAGAGCAATGGCACTGCTCCCAGGAGCTTGCAGTCTGCAAGGAGGTGATGACGAAAGTGTAACTGAGACACTAAGGCACAAGACGAGGCACCAAGTGTGTCTCAAGGAGGCAGGGAGGGCTTCCTGGGGGAGGGGGTAATTGGCCTGAATGACGAGGGAATTCTCCAGGGGCACAAGGAGGATGGAAGGCACCTCATTCAGAAGCAAAAACAAAGGCTGAAAATCACGACGTTGCATGGGCAGTAAGGAACATGTTGTTCTTAGGAAGTTGAATTTCAAAATCACCAACTCAAGATGTTCTCCGGGAGTTGTGGGAAATGATTCTTAAAGGGCCAGCTCATGTCAGGCCTCACATGGAAAGTACAGCCTTTCCCAAAATGCACTGAGGACACAAATGTCGTGGGATGTTAAAAGGCTGCCGTGTGGGAGGCGCAGCCAGGCCCATGGGAACTGCTAGGTGGAGCCTAATGAGTTACGTGACGGCAGGACTTCCCGAAGCATCAATGCCTGAGTCTCCCAAAGGAAAAACTGTGGGCAGCACTTCCTAAACTTAGGTGACAATCTCGCAAGACAGAGCTCCGAAACGAATCCGGACTGGGCGACACAGCTGAGTGGAGGAAATGACATTACAGCCTGTTTAGATAAAGCAATTTTACCTGCAGATTTGCACCGAGAAATGTCACTGTAACCTGACCAGCATGGAAAAACCAGTGAGGGTGACCCGAACAAATGTCCAAAAAGATAACAAGGCGCCCAGCTAGGGCCCTGGGCAGTGGGCACGGAGGGGGAGGGACGCCCCAAAGAGATCAAGCCATGGGGACCACTGGGAGGGTCAGGAAGGTTCACACGAGATAGAAGGAGGGTACAGAACTCGCACCCCATGTTCACTGTGAGCAGGAGGCCGAAGGTGGAGCCACTCCCTGCACAAGACGTCACAGGAGAAGAAACTGGTGTGAGGAGCAGTACCATTCCGGGGTGCTGAGTCCGACACTCCTGCGACCTACCACGGGCGTGTGCAGGGCACCAACGGTGCAAGTTCAAGGGCTACTCTTAGAAAAGTGCACTGAGCCACGGGCATCAAGAAGGCAGGCCAGACAGTGTGCTGAGCAAAAGGAGAAGGCGGTGCAGACGGGACCTGCACGGCCCGGTGAAGCGCTGGGCAGGAGCAGGCCACTAAAGACGTGGGGCGACAAAGCAGAGAGAGCTGTCACGTGACAGATAGACAAAGACCGACCCGCTTCGGAGAGCAAGTGGGGGAGGCACGTTACAGATCCCACACGAACGCTTTGGACAACACCCTGCCGAACAGCCCTGGAAGCCCCAGTGCGGGGTCTCCAATGGAGCATGCGCTAGAACCCCCTGGAGACCCCCTGGGCAAAGCGCAGCTCTAGCGAAAGGAACCCTGGCACCAGGGCCGGGAAAAGCACAGACATTTCATCGCATCTGCTCTGGCTCCCTCGTCGCGGAAGGGAGGAGTGCAGCACTCGCATCCCAACCTCAGGGCCCCAAGGCCACCTCACTCCCAAACTCTAAGAGAGTACGAACCATAAGACACACCTTTAATTTAAGTAAGGCTACCTACGTAGGAGGAAAAAGGACCGATGGGGTACGGCTGTCGGAAAGAAAAACTCCTGATTTCAGAAGTAGGAATCCTGCAAAAAATGTACGTTTTAGCGCTGATAAAACATGGCCAGTCCCATCCTCTGGGGACACCTTGGAAAAGTCTCAGAAGCCTGTGTGGCAGCAGGAACTGTGACGCTATGTGTCCCCTGCTTTCAGCTGGTGATATGTACACACCTATCGACATACACCCTCTAGATCCAAAGGCTTCGCTCCTCAGAGCCGGTCCTCCACTTGTGCCCCCCAAAAGCATCTGCCCCACACTCCCCAGTTCATCAGCAGTGCACAAACTCACGTGCAAACAAACGTGCCGTGACATTGAGTCACGACTCCTGCATTTCCCACATTAACCAGGACAGTAAGTATGTACACCCACGATGGTCCAGCCCACACGGCCCAGCAGAGCAAAACACCTCCGCATTCTCCCCTTCACCAGAATTCCTGAGTCGCATATCTGATCAAGCCATTATCTTCTGTAAACAACGGCTACAGTTCATTAAACACCAAGTGCATGATAGTTTCCCCCTGTCCGGTCATCCTCCAAAGAACCACTCGAGGTAGATACTGTCGATGCGAAAGAAAAGTTCAGGTGCTGGTGATGGTGCCAAGACTCAACACATAGAAAGGATTGCTTTCAAGAGCATAAAATGTTGGCGCACAACTGCTTTGCACACTGTCAGCATCCCAGGCATATCCAGCCTGCAGCCCAGCACAGCTTCGAATGTGGCCCAACACAAACTCTTTCAATGTGATGAGAGTTTTTTGCCACCTTTTGTTAGCTCATCAGCTATGGTTAGTGGGAGTGTATGTTACGTGTGGCCCAAGACAATTCTTCTTCCAGTGTGGCCCCGGGAAGCCAGAAGCTCAGAAGCCACTGCTGCAGCCTGACACTGCACTCAGCCCAAATCGGACACAAAGCCCAAAGGCAGAAGTGACCCCGCACCCTTTCTGGGACCTACAAGAAAAGGTCTCCCCGCCAGCCTACAGGAAACGTACTGGGAAGGCAAAGCACAGGAGCTACCTGCTGTCTGGGGGGGGTCCCCCTGCCCCCCCCCTGTGTGGCCCTCTGTTCTCAGAAGTACAGTTGAAGGCAATCCATCAACCTCTAAAGGGACTTCTCAAGCCAGGCGTCTGTGGGCTTCTCAAGCTGCCATAAATCACACTTATTTCCAACACACGCTTGTACGATGGAAGACTTTGCATATGTTCTACAAAATGTACAAAGGGGTCCGTGGAGGGTAAGCAGAGCTGAAACAGGGGCCATGCATCTCTCTGTTGGGGGTAAGGCCACACTTCCTCCGGGGGACCCACTCCTACAGGGAGCCACTGCTAGAATGTTCTTGCCCAGGCAGCTCCTTACAGGGAGGACCCTACGGAAGCACCACCAAGACAAATGCCAGTTCAGAGTGGCCAACATAAACCCGCTCCCCTTGGGTGGGGGAAGGGGGGCGCTTTGGAATGACAGGTGGGAAACCAGATCCCTACCTGAATGTCCCAGGAGAGCATCCAGTAGCAGCAAGCCCTCCAAAAGGGTCAAAGACTCTTTATTTTTAAAACCCAAGACTTAAAGTAACTCCAGACCCCTCAACCACATGTAGCGAACACTGCTGGGTAGGTTATACCCCTGGAATCGATTCCCACAATCCGCCCACGAAGGGGGAGGGAGGGAAGGGCATCTCTCACACTCGGCAACTTCAAATTTGCAGATGGAAGGCATCACTGGGACTGGGCAGGGATGGGGGCAGAGGAGCAGAGGCTGTGGGGGAGGCCGGCAGGAGTCCGACCAGCCGAACCACGCACGCACGCTGTGGAGCACGCACCCTGGAACATGGTCGGAGCAGAAGTCGTTTCCTGTGGTTCAAGGAAGACTTCAGGCAGAGAGCTCAAATACTTGACAGGGGTTCTATGGTTGTTCTTCCTCTGCACGTTCGTTGTTGTTTTAACCTCTCCCAAATCTGAGAGTAATTAGCTCTTTGCATTCAAGCTCTGCTAGTTGGAAAAGTCGTGGTTCTTAGCAGGTTGGCCTGGCTACCTGCAGGATTTCAGCTCTCCTACGGGTGGGAAAATTCTGACCCAGCATCTGTTTCCCAGTAAGATCTTGTTCTGACACAATTTGATAACTACATTTGCACTGCCCCCGAGTGATGGAAGGTCAAGTGACAGATCCAACATCACACAGAAAACGAGGCTCCCTTTTAGTCACCTGGATTCTCCCGGGATGGTTTCCAATGGGTTCCAGGAAGCCTGAGAAGAAAGGATGAAGCCCTTGCAAGAATCCCCAAGATGTACAGCTTTGTCTGCTGAGCAGACATTCAGCATAGAGCCCTGCAGTCTGCTTCTGATATAGACACAGCTCTTCAGTTCTCTGCGAAACTCCGTAAAATTATGCAGCTCACTGCAATCAGCAGCAGCCTCCCTGGTTCCCTGCAATCACCAAACCCACTTACAAAAGGCAGGTGCTGTCCAACCGTCAATATTCAAGCGTGATGCAAGGGCCACCTTGTCCCCCACCTCGGGTCTACGGAGCCATAACGTTCATTCCAATAAGTCCCCCAGGTGATCTGTATGTGCAGGTTAAAGCAGGGAAGGCAGACCACTGCTCTGCAGGCTAAATCCGATGCTGCCTAGTTTTGCCAATAAAGTTTTATTGAAACAGAGCCAAGGCCATGAACTTGTCTATGCCTGCTTTCCCTCTATAATGGCAGAATTGAGGAGGTGCAGATATTGTACTCTCGGGCACTTTACAGAAAATGTTTACTGACTCCTAATGACAACCTTTATTCTGTGGGGGAGAGGGGCGCTAGATACCAAACCTGCTGAAAACACAACAGGAAGAGATCGTAATGATAAGTCACTAAGGTAGACAGGCCCATTCGGTAATGAAATCATCATGCAATTTCTAGACCTCATTCAAGTGAACCTCCCCAAGGCCCGCACCACTTTCTGCCCTATGGACCCTGCCAAAGAAACAGTGTCTGTCCCTATGAAATTCCCAAGTGGACAAGAGGTAACTAGCATGAACCTAACATATGACTCAGTAATGCATTAGGACACAGCGTTCTTACGCAAAGTGCTGCTTATTTGAGCCATATGTGAAATCATTATTATAAATAGAGATGCCTAGTGAAAGAGCAGGTGGGAGGTTTTTAAATGAAGCACAGTGCAATTACAGGAGTGTTTGATGGCAGGACTCGGGGTATAAAGCAACAAGCATGAGGCTCAATGTACTGAGTGAAGAATATTCTCCCCCCTCCGGATCGCTCCCCTTCCGTCCCTCCTCATCTTTTTCCTCCCTTCTTCTTTCCACTTTCCTCTGCCTTTGCTCAGCACTTGACCTGAGAGTCTACCACCTACGTGTCCTGGATATTCCAAAGGGGGAAGAGGGAGTTTGGGTGGCCATTTAGCCGCCCCCTTCCTTAAGGACAAAAGAAACAGGGTGCTGGCTGGAGGAAAGCAGGAAGCCAGGAAGGGCTTTCACAAGGTGAAATCGGGGTGTGTGTGTGTGTGTGTGTGTGGCCCGGGGAGAGCAAAGCAATGGGGAGGGCGGGTGGGGGGAATAGGTATAGAGGAAAGACAACCACTCGGGCCCTTTGGTTTTTCCTGGCAGGGAGGCAAGGGGGTTGGAGAAGAAGGAGCTCAGAAAATAAGATGGAAGAGGCTGCCAGCTCCACTCCAGCCACATCAAGCCCAGGGGCCCAGTGCTCCTAAAGCAGGGGACAGGGAGCCACAGAATGGGTCAGATTTCCGAAGCTGACACTAGAGACGCACTGTCTTTCTGAGAGAGCTTGTGATGAAATGCCCTTGAGCTAATGAAGTCAGCTGTCCTTTTAAGCCAACTTCAAGCCGACTTGTACTTGTGGGCCAGTCTTATCCAGGAATGGTGCCAGGGCCCAGGAAGGTCTACCATCACCTGCACATCCAAGAACACTGACCAGTTCCTGACGCTTCTTGTTAGACTGTCCTTTTATCTTGGAATAGCCCCACAGTTCAACTCTCAGTCTTTCGGAAGATACAAAAATACCGGGGATGCCAAAACAATGTCTACATATTTTAAGAGATGTTATCTATGCTAAGTGAAATTGAAATACAGGAGCAATGTGTAGTAGGATGATCACTCAAAAGATGATGTTATCAAAAGATGTTAGTGTCACCATGCAACAGGTGGGACAAAGAAAATGGCAGAAGCATGGTTGGCGTTGGAGGAGCGCAAGACCATTTTGAGTGGGATTTGAAATTCAAAAACGTTGTGGAAGTACAATGACAATGGAGGCCTGAGTCTGCAACAGAACCTCTAACACACCTAACAATTGCACACATCCGTGATAAGTTTGAGACGCATGGCCAACTGAAATAGCATGCGCAGTGACACACGTGGACGCTTTGGTCACTGTTGCCCAAGCAGCAGTTCGCCACCCTCAGAAGTGTCTGGATGCTGATGGTCACCACATTGAGCCCCTCTTGTCATGCCGAAGTCAAATGGGACTTGTGTTCATCTTTTGTTATGGCTATATACTGAGTATTACAATTTTAATACAATTTTCTCCTTTCTTAAAATGTGTGTAGATTTTTTGGCACCCTCTGTTTAAATGTGTACGATCCAGTCACTGGGCTCTGTGATATTTGCTCAAATGAATTGAAAACATATGTCCATAAAAGCTTTGCACACAGATGCTTATAGCAGCTTTAGTCATCATTGACAGCACTTGGAAACAACCAAGATGTCCTTCAGTGGGTGACGGATAGATAAACTGTGGTCCATTCAGACAACTGAATATTACTCAACACCTAAGACAAATGAGCTCTCAAGCCCGGGAAAGACCTGGAGAAAACTTGAATGCATATTGCTAAGAGGGAGGAGCCCATGTGAAAAGGCTACGTGCTGTATGCTTCCAACTCCATGGTGTTCATTCCAGAAAAGACAAAACTAGGGAAACGACGAAAGATCAGTGGTTGCCCGGGGACAAGTGCGGGACTCCCTCCCTTCCCTCTCTGCCTGGAGCAAAGCCTCCATCATTGCCACCAATGTCCTGATCAGCTCCCCAGAAAGCTGGAGTCTGAGTCTGGAAAGAGGTGACACGAAATCTTTACGGGTTGCAGACGCTCCTTTTCAGACCTGCGTGTTTGGAGTCTCGGTGCAGCTCTAATACCAAAGGCCCTTGCCAAATGAGACTCTGGGCGCATGACAAGTCGTACAAAGTTAAATGTGAATTGCACAAGATCTAATAAGGCAGCCATAAGCCAAACAGCCTGTCTCTTGGAGAGCTGGAGAGGGAGAAGGTCAGGAAAGGAAATCATAAAATAAACCAATCACTGCTATGAAAAGTTACATGGCTCACCCCAACCCTGACCCGAGCGTTCAAAGCAGCAGCATATCCTCCTTCACGCCGGTTCGCATCACAAGATGTGTGTAATTTGTGAACTTGCTGGAGACCATTGTGAGGGCTCTGAACCATCCACTGTTCCATTTGCGGCCTCCTGCACACCACACACTTGAGAGCTCATCTCATTTAGATGATGTTTTGTCTGGAGGCAGCAGAGCGGCTTCATCATAAGGCAGATGCACAGGAGGCAATTTCAAATACGCCCATTCAAAAGCACGGAGCTAATTACCTGTAACTGGGGAAACTAGACGGAGACGTATGCCCGGTCCTGTGCACGTGGGAGCAGAGCAGACAGGGCTGTCTGCAGGCCGGGCCGACGGGGGCGAAGTGCATCCCCACCAGCAACGCCACAGGGGCTGCAGCGGCCGCCCTCCACGCAGGGTGCTGCGCTCAAGCCCCTGAACTCGGAGCTGAGGTCTACCAGCCAAACGGCCCTGCGGCGTCACTGTCACACCGGACGGCCGCAGCTGCAGGCAGTCCTGGCCGGAGCCCAAAATCAAAACGTGTGAGCATTGTCACGAGACTCAACCTGCCATTCCAAGGGCACCGAAAACCACGAAACAAAAAACAAACAAGCAAAACCTCCAGCTCCTGAGATCATTGTCACTTTGCCTTGATTTTCCCTGGTTTTCATTTGACCACCCTTTTTGACTCTGAGAACAATCAGTGAAGGAAAACTTGGTACACTTTAAGAACGGTGTTTAAAAGGGCTGTGGACACAGTGTCTAAGTCCTCAGGACGTCCTCAAGAATTCTGAGAAGAAGTCACTTGACCGCCTGTGTCACGACACATGGCTATGCTGCGTGTCCCTTTTGTGTCTGGAAACCCCAGGATTCCTGAATAAACAGCTGAAGAGTTTCTTTCACCGAAGATTGTTCAGCACTTGTGACAACTGAGAATACCTGGAAGTCTGCTTTAGAAAAGAATGCTTTCATTGTGAATTCCAGTATTAGAGTGTCAAACCCCTGATGAATCTCCTCAAATCATTAACTACAAAGTCAACCTGTATCTTTCAGAAAGAATCACTCCCTAAACTAAACAAAAATGCAGGATTTATACGAATGTTCACAGCAGCATTGTTCACAATAGTCAAAGGGGGAGACAGCCCAAGTCTACTGAAGAATAAACGCATACACAAACTGTGATGGAGACATATAATAGGGTATTGTCCAACCACAGAAACAAATGAAATCCTGGCACATCTATAAGGTAGAAGAACCTTGAAAACATTATGTTCAGTGACAGAAGCCAGACACAAAAGGACACATATTATGTGATTCGATCTTAGTGACATATCTAAAGAGGCAAATCCATGGAGACGGGAAGGAGATTGGTGGTTCCCAGGGGTTGGTAAGGGGAAGGTGCAGTCATTGCTTACTGGGCATTGGCTTGAAATTGAGGCTGATGGAAACGTTGTGGAACTAGATAGAAGTGGTGGTTGCACAACATTCCAAATGTACTAAATACCTCTGATTTGTTCCCTTTGAAATGCTGATTAATTTTATGTGAATTTCACCTCCATTGTGTCAATGCACGATTTAAAAGGTATGAAATAGGTTTTGCTACGTTACCTATATGGACTTTGTTCCAAGACTGTTTCTGTCTTCTTGTTGGTGAAAAACTGTTCAAGACACATATCACATCTTATTATTGTATCACCTTTTGAGACGCCTCTTAGAGAATTTTAAGAATACATGGTTCTAAGTGGGGGTGAAACCCCTACCCTATAGATCTGGCAACTGAAAGGCAAAAATGGTTGCAGTTCATCTACCGGAAATCAAAGGAAACAGATTAAGATGAGTAGCGGCGCCATTCATAGGTGGATTAAAGCGGAAGTATCGGAAGTTTCACCAGGTGAGGACACCTGGCATTGGCCCAGGCGACTTAAAAGGCCTGTGGAGACCAACAGCGTCTGCAAGACTGTAAGGAATGCTGCATCTCAGCCCCACCCAGAACTGCAGCAGCTGAGTCTACATTTCAACAGGGTCCCAGTCACCCCCGTTCTCTTTCCAGAAAGTGTGGCCGAATCCCTGTCCCTGAACTCGCGTTATTTTGCCTTCCCACAAAATGCCTCTTCAAGTCCCAAGCCTTCACAAACCTGGCCACTCAAGGCTCTCGTTCTGCAAGTCACCCGGGAATGTTCCGTGCTGCCCCCTCACATCAGACCCCTGCGACGAGCAAGACTGTGTCAAGCCAAGCTCCACGCACGACCTCGAAGCCCACGCAGAATTTTCTCACCTAATTCTACCAACCAAGCACGACGTTGGCTCCTCCATCAGAAGTACGTCTTTCCTTTCCCTGCCCAACCCCACCGATAAGCAGCCCCGCTGGTTGTACATCCGGCCATCCGCTTCCCACAGTTCTCACTCCTCTGCAGACCCCTTTATGTCCCTTTTCAACTTTTACGGCCCACCAAAAAAAAAACACAAATCACATCTACTTCCAGCTGAAACGCACAGAAGGCACACTCAGAAGACAGGCCCTGGTGGCTGGGAACACCAGTGACAGTACAGGCGGGGACAGGTCAGGCCAGCAGGGATGTGGGCGGTAGAAAGGCAGGGACAAGGGCTGCTCCTGGTGGCCGGGACCGGGGCACACACAGTGAGACGAGCCGTGGAGCCATAGTCTGACACTCGTATGCTCCTTGGTGCAGGAAGTAGGCATGCCTTGCTACTGGACCGCTTTGAAGCTCCTCAAAGTTGGTAGTAAATGCATTTTGATGCAAAAATTCTGTGCCGGTTCTCGTCGTTTGTTTGGTACTTGTCGTGCCTCCCAGAACCAATTATTGACAAGTACCGAGGTACCACTGCATTATTCCTTATGGGAAAAAATGGATTGGTATCATTTTAGGTCCTCACCGTGCCTCCCAGAACCAACTAACAATGAGTACCAAGGTACCACTGTAAGTCAACTGGCACCTGGAAAACCAAAGAGCTACATCTTGAGAAAGAAAAGCAAAACGAAACTCCCCTTCTGCTTCGGTAGAATAGATGCCAACAGGCATGTGTATGCGTGTGTGTATTTACAAAATTATATACCTTTGTACAACAGTACGTAATGATAGAACATATGATCATAGTATATGTTTTATATAAAATATAGATTTGTATATACTATAGCAGTCATATAATTATTATATAACATAAGACTTATATACTATGTTATATATAATAGTTATGGCACATCATGATATACTTTATATATGTTTATTTAACCATTATACTCACAGTTTATGTAACATATCATTATATTTAATATATATGTATCACTTATGTTATAGAACAGGTACTTTGAGGGTATATTTTTACCAGCAGATACGAAAACCGTAACACGTCATAGGTCACAAATACTTGCCCACCCTGCAGCCACCATAGCCCAACATGCAGTTGTCACCAGTGAACTTTACGACCTCATCCCTCGCCTGGCTCCCCTTCCTCACCCACCTCCAGCTGTCCCTTCAGCTCACAGAAACCTGCACACCATGCACTTCTGTGTCCTTTAACGGCGTGCATCTTCGGTGCTGATGGTTATCCACTGATTTGAACATAGAAAGAAATGTCGGAGAATTCGCCTGAGCCCATGAATGGCTCTCAGCAGCAGAACCGGGTATAAGAGAGAGACGATCCAATGGCAGAGGGAGACTGGGGCACAGGTCAACAGATGTACCAGCTCATGACGGCCCTAGAAAGTGACCAAGAGGGACAAGCCAGCAGTCTGGCGTAAGGAGAGTGCCTTGGGATGCCCACACACAGATAGGGCCAAGCACCAGGGAATGGTCCCTAAACTGACCTGTTTCCCTCAAGGCACCATTTT
Organism: Craseonycteris thonglongyai; assembly: GCA_004027555.1. Taxonomy (NCBI): domain Eukaryota; kingdom Metazoa; phylum Chordata; class Mammalia; order Chiroptera; family Craseonycteridae; genus Craseonycteris; species Craseonycteris thonglongyai. Next base: position 11,411 of record PVKE010034669.1, read on the forward strand.
GTTCCGCGTGTCCCACCTCCACAAGCTGGACATGAATGCGTCAGGGGCGGGTCGCTGCTGTAACAAACAGCCCCCGTGGTTTCCCACAGCAAGCGTGGACGGCTTGCTCACATGAGTTCCTGCTGACAGGGCTCCTAGCAGCTGTCCTTCCAATGCGTGCATCTGCCCAATTCTTGGGCTGTAGGGCACCCACCTTCCACGCATGCCACGGGGAGAAAAGGGAGAGCCCGGAGCACAGCCCACGAAGCTGCTGGGACTAGGACTGGAGGTGACATATGCCGTTTCCGCCAGACAGAACTGAGGCATGTGGCCACCCGACCTGCCCGGGAAATGAGGAGATGTGGCCTCGCTGTGTGCCCAGGAGCAAAAGGAAGCAAGTGCAGTGAGCCCCTGGCCCCGGGCACCAGGTGGGGGCCACGAAGAAGAGTAAGCTGGGTACAAAACAGTCACGGAGGAACGAGATTCTAAGAAATGGGTTTACCCGGTTCAGGAATGTCTCTAGATCTGCCACAGTTCTCTTGATCGTGGGCTTAAGTGACACACAACAACAACAACATAACAATGATAATTAGGTTGGGGGGAAGCCGGCATGGCTCAGAGGGTGGAGCGCTCGCTTTGCAGCCCTGTGATCCAAGGATCGTATCCCAGCCCCGACCCGTGTGGACCCATATGGTGAACTGGGGTATGCTTTCTATGTGGGAGTCCCCCAGTTCAGTTCTCACCCAGGAGAGCTTCCCATGCAGGAGGCCCCCAGCCCAATTGCCCGCCCTGCGCAGCCCCCGCCCAGCTGTGTGGAACGAAACCATGCCCAAAACTGGTGATGTGCAACTACGGAGCCTGCTCCGGGCCCGCCTCCTTCTCTGTCTCTCCATCAAAAAAATAAAAATAAATCTTAAGAAATAATAATAATAATAACTAGGTTGGGGATACACTAAAAACAGCTAAGCACACCACACTAGGGAGCATACAGTGAATTAACTAAGCTAATTGTAGTGTTGGCCGCCAATGCCGTCGCTCACGAGGATCCGAAGGCCTCTTCAGGTCGAGGCGCGTAGGCAAGTACTCCCGTCCACGCACACCCCCGACTGTCAACGTCCTGTTCATCCAGTGCTGTCATTACTGTACATCGGGGGGCAGCAGGCCGGGGGGCCCGCGACCCGCAGCCCACCCTGGCCCACCACCTCTTCTATGTCCTCCACAAGCTAAGTATGGCTTTTACGCATTCAAATGGCTGAACGAAATCGAAAGAACCAGAATGCGGCACGACCCAGGCAAATGACATGAAATGCAAATTTCAGGGATCACACACAAAGTTTGATTGGAACACAGCCAGGTTCATGTGCACTGCTCATGTCTGCAGAACCCTCGCAACAGACTGTATGGTTCACCAAGCTGAAGATATGTACTATCTGGCCCTTCACAAGAAGTGTCCTAGCCCCCGGTTCTAAGCCAAACTGGTTCCTTTCTGCTGTCAAACACACTTCCTGGAGTGCTGCATGCTCAGTGCTCACCACACTTTGCTTCTCAGGGTGCTGTGTGCTCAGTGCTCACCATGCTTCACTTCCCAGGGTGCTACGTGCTCAGTGCTCACCACACTTTGCTTCTCAGGGTGCTGTGTGCTCAGTGCTCACCATGCTTCACTTCCCAGGGTGCTGCGTGCTCAGTGCTCACCACGCTTTGCTTCTCAGAGTGCTGTGTGCTCAGTGCTCACCATGCTTCACTTCCCAGAGTGCTGCATGCTCAGTGCTCACCATGCTTTGCTTCTCAGGGTGCTGCATGCTCAGTGCTCACCATGCTTCACTCCCTAGGGTGCTGCATGCTCAGTGCTCACCATGCTTTGCTTCCCAGGGTGCTTCGTGTTCAGTGCTCATCATGCTTCACTTCCCAGGGTGCTGCGTGCTCAATGCTCACCACACTTCACTTCCCAGGGTGCTGCGTGTTCAGTGCTCACCACGCTTCACTTCCCAGCGTGCTGCATGCTCACTGCTCAACACGCTTCACTTCCCAGGGTGCTGCATGCTCGGTGCTCAAGCTTTTCAGTGTTTCTGCCTAAACCACAGAGCCGGTTGGCCACTCTTCATCATTTGTCCATTCACTGCACACTGGAATCTCAGTGAAGACAGCCACTGCCGTGACCTGAGGTGACAGGCCGCCCCCTCCGCTTTTCCATGCATGACGTGGGAAGATGCCGCTACACCTCAGAAGTCTTAAGCCAAAAAGGAATCTCCAGGCCTCTGGAGGCTTGCTTTCTTTTTTTTTTTCAGATTTATTTTATTGTTTGAGAGGTGAACAGGGAGGAGAGGGAGGGCCCAGGGCAGTCTCCACAGTTGTACGTCATTAGCTGTCGCAGCATTTCTTCAAAGCGTGCTCCTCCCTGACAATTTTCTCCTTCTCATTTATAAACACTGCTGCTCCGGGCTGTAGCAGCTGGGATTCAAAACGACTTCCTGTGCCAGTGATTTATCTCCCCAGTTTATACACACACCCTACATCAGCTTCCCGGGGCTGCCATAACAAAGTCAAGGCCGGTGCTTACTCACAGCTGTCTGAACTCAAAGCCCCAGAGACTTCCCAGCTCATCTCCCCAGCACTGCTGTGGGCCGTGGGAGAAAGGACCGTGAATCTATTATTTGCTGCCCTTCCCCACCACCACCACCAATCGATCGCTGGTCCCACCCTATGTTTTCCGATCTATGGGTCTTTTTCTCTGCCCAAAACAAAGTGCCTACGTTTCTCATCAATTGTCATCCAATCCAGACTTTACCTTTCTCATTGACTCTCACCTATAATTAACATAATTAGATGGAGCACGGCTGCAACTAATAAAAACCATGAACACCTTTTGACACCTGCATAAAGTTTGATAATTTATCCTGTTTTTAATCACCGCAGATAATTACATATTCTTTTCCTTATGATGAGACCTTTTAGGATCCACTTCCTTCGCAACTTTCAAATATACCATACAGCAGTGTCAGCCTTAGTCATCCCTACGTCCCCAGGATTGATTTATCTTATACCTGGTGTACCTTCCACCCTCCACCCCCAACCTCTGGCAACTACAAATCTGATCTCTCTTTCAATGAGTTTGGCTTTTTAGATTCCACATAAAAATGAGATCACATGGGGAAGCCGGGATGGCTCAGAGGGTTAAGTGCTCACTTTGCAGCCCCAAGGACCGAGGATCGAATCCCAGGCCCAGCCCATGCGGAACCATATGCTGAGCTGGGCTGTGCCCCCAGTTCAGTTCTTGCCGGGGCCTATGAGGGAGGCTCCCAGCCCAGTTCCTGCCCTGCGCAGCCCTGTGCCCACCTGTGGAGTGACACTATATGGAAAACTAATGTCAACTATGGAGACTGCTCTGGGCCCTCCCCCTTCTCTCTGCCTCTGTATCTCTCTCTCTCTCTCTCCCTCTCTCTCTCTCTCTGTCAAAAACAATAAAAATAAATCTTAAAAAAAAAAATGAGATCACAGGTGTTTTCCTTTCTCTGACTGTGTCACTTGGCACGATACCCCGGGTCCATGCATGTTGGCGCAAGTAGCAAGATTTCTTTCCTTTTGTGGCCGAATAGTGCTCCCCCGTTTATAGGGACCACCTCCTCTTTATGCATTCGTCGGTCAGTGGACACCCAGGTGGTTTGCATGCCTTGGAAATTACAAATAGTGCTGCACTGAACATGGAAGGGTAGGTACCCCTTCGGCATCATGACTTCCTTTCCTTGGGAAACACCCTGAAGTAGAATCACTGGATCATGTGGTAGTTCTAGTTGTAATGTTTTGAGGAACCTTCCACCCTATTTCCCATAGTGTCTGCGCCAATGATCACCTTCGCCCACAGCCTGCCCAGCACACCCGTCCGCGTTGGCCTGAGCCCTGGACTTGCTTCTGCAGGGACAGCTTGCCCCGGCTCGCTAGTTCCGCCACCACGCGCAGGGCAACGTCTGTGGTCACTGGTTAAGGGACTGCGAGTGGATGAAGCCATACATTTCTCATGAACTTCAGGTCCTTTTTGCTCTGCCAGCCATAATTGGCATGTGCCCTATGAACTCAGGTTTCGCTTCCGCAGGTTTCCATAATGCCATACATCAACAGGCAAGTGCTTGATCTGATCACTACAGAAATCTTCAAAGCTTCGAGGCATTTGCAAAGTGTCTTGTTATTCAGCAGCAGACACACCACCGCCATCCCCCCCACACAGAGAGCTGGAAGCCAGTCCCTGCTATGGAAAGTTACAAATTCGGTCATGAACTGGCGGCTCCCTTTCCTGGGAGCGGGCACTAGCTGCCTAGATGCAGAAACTGGAAGTAAGACAAACCACCGCCAAATGGTCTTCAGGTAAAATGCAGACCGAACGTTTCATAACGTCACCAAGATCCTAATGCAAGCGAACTGGTAACCATGAATTAATGGCACAGGGGGTTGTCATGGTGACAGCATTTTGGCTTTACATAATCTAGATGTCAGACGGTGCATAAGAGACATGGCATTAGAAAGCTGCTCAAATAATGAACAATGGGCATGCTTTCTATTTCCACCATACTTGACCTTCTTAAATTTAAACTCCCTTTAAATCCATCTGAAAATATTCGAGACAGTACTTGGGCCTCTTGATGTATACTCAACAGTTTAACCACCTCAACAGATTTCTATCAAAGCAAGTGTGAAATAATTGGCCCCGCTTTAGACAGCAAAATTCTTTATGCAAGTAAGTCAACAATACGGAGAAGCGAGAATGCAATTCAAAAGGCGTCAAGACAGGGCTTGCAGAGGACCTACTTGCTATTATCATGTGCAATTGTTTCTTTTGTTTTCTTAAGTCTCAGCTGGGTGGTGGTAACAACTGAAACCATATTCTCCCAGCGTAGCCTTGTCTTCAAAAGGCTTTAGGGAATGAAATTACTTTCTAATCATGAAATCCACTAGACTGTGCAACAGTCTAATAGGATTCACGGAATGCCAGTAGCTTTGGACCATTTAGAAGCTTCCACACAGGGACCCTGGACTACCTCGCCTGAGGCCCTGGAGTGAGAAAGCCCATGGAGCCCTGCCTCCTGCCTACTGGGTGAGAACCCAGCTGACACTCAGGATCCTGGCCCGCAGGGGTGAGGAGCGTGTCAAGTCAGGGAGGTGGCATAACCTAGGAAGCATAGGAAGACCCAGAGTTTGTAGTAGAATGAAAACACTGTCTTTACTATAGAATCTTCTGAGTCAGGGGCGTCCAGCCTTGTGGCTTCCCTGGGCCACACATAAAATTCACTAACACTAGCGAGAGCTGATGAGCTAGAAACAAACAAATGAAATCCCAAAAAGATGTCATAATTGTTCAAGAAAGTTTATGAATGTGTGCTGGGCCACGTTCAAAGCCGTCCTGATCGCATGCGGCCCTCAGGCCGTGGGTTGGACAAGTTGGTTCTAAGCTTCGATGGCTTCACAGGACAGGTGCTGGTCGTGACTAACTATAACCCAGCTGTAAGAATTCACCCTGATGGCAGAGAACTGAAGCCCTGATGGCCACAAGGGAAGCCACCTCACTCCTCTGTCACATGCCCTCTGCTCTCCCGCAAGCACTCCTGCTCAATCCCCTTGGTCTTGGGGAGGGGATCATGTTGTGGGAGGACAGGAAGAGGCCAGAGAACCTGCACAGGGTGCAGAGTTCACCCGGGGGGGAGGATCCCAAACTTCATTGCCAGCGTCCATCAGGGGCAGCCCGCCCCCAGTCAGCAGGCCCTGGGGGGCCAAGAACCCACACTTCTCACAAGCCTCCTGCTTCCCCATCTTTCCAGAAACACCCAGGGGGTCATTAAATGGGCCACAGGGAAGATGTGACCCCTGGCCGCTAGCTCACCTCCACACTCTACCCCTGACTTGTG
>PVKE010034670.1:0-17279 GCA_004027555.1 Craseonycteris thonglongyai
CAAAGGAATCTTATTAGGAACAAAAATTCCTACCTATGGCATAGGTGATCGATAATAATTGCAACTCCTAGATCTGTAATGTCAGTGAAAGACCCTAAAGAGTCAATGTTCTTATCTCTTCTGTTATTGAATCATGCTTTGCTTTGTGTGTGTGTATCTTAAGCTGGCAACATTTCCTATTGATTTATAAATAAATATCTGTGACATTTATGTTACCTAATATAGATGAGTACACATAGGACTCCGACTGCCCTATGATGAAGTGAGAATTTTAAAGAAAAGTCAGTCAGATATTTTTATTTTGGATAAATGAGGTGAGTCAATGAATAAAAAATCTACCACTATCAGGGCTTCTATTGTGTCTCCTACAAAATTCAAAATATCCTGTATTCCAGGTTTCTTTTGGGTAAATATTTATAGCTTATTTCAAGAAGAGTGAATAAGGCAACTTGAAAGATTACTTACACTGCTTTCAGAACTCAGGATAGTTTTCTAAAAAGGTGAGTAGAAGAAAAAAGAACCTCTTAACCAAGCCCAGAAGCAACAATCTACTTTAAAATTACCCAGACATGTGTGAAGATCCATGTAGAGTCTCATTTTATATCATCAAAGAGGTTCTGCAGCTATTGAAATGAGCAAGACGCTAACAGTTATAATGTTACAACAACGAAATGATTAAGATTATGTAGATAGGGAAAGCCGGGATGGCTCAGAGGGTTAAGTGCTCGCTTTGAAGCCCTGAGGACAGAGGATCAAATCCCGGCTCTGGCCCAGGCAGACCCACATGCTGAACTGGGGTGTGCTTCCCGAATGTGGTGAGGCCCCTAGTTCAGTTCAAAAAAAAAAAAAAAGATTACGTAGCTAGAAGTAAGTAGGGCCAATATACCTTCAAGTGGTGAAGATTTTAAATGAGACAGGAGCATGGCTTTCATTATCTGGTTAATTTTCCAATTCAGATGACTCTTATGGGTAATACTATAATATATAGAGGGCAGTTTTCCAACTATATGAATTTTCTTTTGTCTTTTTCCATAGGTAGTATATGCTTGGTTTGGTTTTATAGGCAGTTGTATTAACTTAAAGCAACACAACCCATTAACAGAACCTCCGCACTTCTGCAAGTAATTTTCTCAGAGTTCAGAACAGAGTGACATGGAAAATGATGGTAACAGAGGGAGAAATAAAGACCTTTTCATAAAGCTTTTTCAGTATTGGGAGTAAGAATATTATTTTCCAAATAACAGAAAGCTATAAAACAATTATGTGATTGGCTTATTGTTTTTATAGCCAAATTTTATTTCTTCTCATATCAGCTTGCTGATCTTCCAATATTTTAGTTGTAAAACAGGATATGCTGTTGGAAAGAAAGCTGACTCTAGGTGGTAAGCACATAATGCAATGCATAGACCATGTAATGTAAAATTGTTTACCTGGAAACCATGTAATTGTTATCAACCAATGTCACCCCAATAAATTTAACAATAAAAAATAAACAGGAAAGTAGAGATCAATGTTTCAGTAGCATCTCTGCAAGATGGCTCGTTGATTAACTGGATGTAAAACATTTCTAACTTCTCTGGCTCTGACATAATGATAAGAATGTGGATTACTTCTTGATGCTCTAGGAATAGACTATTCACTTCTGTAGATATTATGAGGGAATCTTAGAAACTCTGAGGGAAAGAATTGCTTTGCTTTTCTCTTTTGTGTTTGGTTTCAGTTTTCTTTTTCAGAAACATCTGGAGTAAAATATATACGTTTCAGTCAGGTCATGTTGGATAGTATTTTTTTTTCCCCTCTACCTTTCCTCTAAAGAGAAGACATTATTTAAATCAATGAATTTAAACAAAATCATTTTCATTAACTAATTAATTAAAATGTAGATTAAATTAAAATTCTCCCTAATGAGAGGAATTAAATACTAAGAAATAAGATTTTGTTGAGTAGAGTTGAGCTTTGGAGAGCTGTCAACCACTGTAACATCTGATTCCTACACCCCTCTCCCAGCATGCCTTGAGTGGCATCTTCACTTTCTTAAGAGTACAGTTCTTAACTTTGAGTTTAGCAACAAGCATCTCAGCCACCTGTTGTTTAGTGTAAGAGAGTGAGGAGGGGGAAGGCTAGCCTAAGTGTGCTAAAGCAGGTTTTTCATAAAGAAGAAATCCTGATAACTCCCTAGGACCTCGTTCTTCTTTTGCTATTAGTTTACTGGGTGGTAATAACAGATTTGGGAAAATGTAAGCCCAGCGTGTTTTTTTCCCTTGGCTTGTGTTAGGCTGCAATACTCTCTTGTCTGTCCGGTCCTGCCCATTTTCCATAGTCCAGAAATTTCCTAATTTCTGACAATGATATACTTTTCTATTTGCCATCACTGTGACATGTTTATATATTTTCCATCATTTTAATGGCTTTGAGTAAAAAGGGAAAAATACGTCTAGTCCCTTAGGATTCTTAGCCCCTCTCCTCAGCTCTTTTCTTCCCTAAACTGTTGGTGTAAAATAATAATAATAATCCCTTAGCATCACCAATCTGTCCTATACACTGTCATGCAATTTCTCTTTTTAAGTATGGTAGTTGCAAGTGAGATGTTCCCGTACCATTTCTCCTGAAACTCGCTGACCTGTGTTAACACATGCAAGGACCCTGTGGTGAGGCTCTTGAGTCCAAACTACAGTGTCCAACTAAGAGTGAGATGTGTGCATTTGGGAGGGTGTCTTGTGGGAATACACTGTTATTTTCTCCAACCCAGTCATTGCAGAAAATAGGTTAATTAACAGGCCGACTTCACCCTTACTAAATTTATTATGAATTATATGTTGGTAAAAGGCCAACACTGGCATCTCTTTAACTAGTAATTATTGTGTTTTATTGTTGTGGACCTACAACGCATTAACAAGCCAGGATTCAGCTTTATTAGAATGCACGTGGCTCCTCGGTGGCATGCATATTTATTATGTGAGAGAATGGGATTCCTCTTCTCTAGCCTCCACTAATTTAAAAGAAGATATCCTCAATGAAATGTATTCACATATTTTGACATTTTGCTTCACCTCACTTACAGAGCAGAAATTGTTTCTGACAGTTATTAGACAGTGCTGGAATCCTGCTGCTTTCACCATGGAAGAACAGGTTGAAAAGACACGGCGCTTGCATTTTGTTCAAAGACTGATTTGTGGCTTAGAAATAGCAGCACTGTCAGCTGTGATTCACCGAGAGTTTAGATAATATCCAGTCTGTAGTCACTGCTAACTTGCGCTTCTGGGCTTGGAGTGGAAGGAAATGAATGGAGGCTGATGCCCTGCAGTTACCCAGAGGATGAGCACAAAATATGGAGCTGGCATTTGGCCACCTAAAATTGTGGTAGAACTCTTCCTCCCCCTTCTCCACATTGTCAGCCACCCCACCCCCACCCCCCATGATAACAGAATTAAATTTCAAACCATCTATTTGAACAAGGCACACAACAGTAAATGTTAAATTGAAACACTGGGGCATTGCAGAAGCTTGAACTGTATAAAGTGATTAGAGCCAACATTTGATGGGCATTTCTTTGATCTTATTGCACTGAAAGCCAAAAATCACTCTTGGATCCTCCGCAAGGGGGGCTGGGATGATAGGCCACAGAACAACTAACAAACCTAACAAGCAACCAGATGTGATTTATTTTGGGCACCTCTGGCTTATTCAATAGACTGCTGCTCTGAATGCAAAAGTATTCTTCCGAAGTAATAGAATAAAATACTTAGTTGCAAAGGGCCTGACAGCAGCAGTGGCAGAATTTGGCACAAACAGACCTTCACAGAGATACTGAGACAACCAGAAGCAAGGAGACAACCATTCATCACCCTGAAGCTATTATTTATTCAGTTCTTCTCTCGTATCACAACAACCCAAATCTATGTCTGGAAGTAGAGCAGCAGCTCTGGGTCAAACCTGACCAGCTCTGTTTTCAGAGGGGCCAAGGGCCTCAGCCAATCACACAGAGACAAGGTGAGCTCCATTGGGCAGAGGTTAAAGCACACAGAGAGCCCATGTGGGGACTGAACCTGTTCCTGCAGGTCAGCAAACAAATACATCACAGCCTGAAGACACACTGACATGAAAAGGGGAGACTCACAGGGTCGTGGCTCTGCCTTCAATGGACCAAAACACCGAGGAATCTGGCTGGAGTGAACATACAACTGGGGGACTGAGGATATTGGGGTTTGAAATCCATACGAGTAGAGGCTGAGGCAGCCAAGCTAAGAGGTCGGTGAGTAGCCCAAAGAAGGGATTCGGTGGGAGGAAAGGATTGTGCAGCATGTTAGGGGATTTATCTGCTGGCACCATCCCCCAGGGACCTGTGAGTAAATCTGCAGGGCACTGAGGGGTGACGAGGCCCATTAGTCATCGGAATGAGACACGGCCAATTCAGCCCTCATTAGGGGTCTCTGCCAAGCAGTAAGAGGTCAGACCCCAGCAGCAACCTGGGAATAGATGAGAAAAAGCTTTGGCACTTCGGAAAGATGAAAAGAAAGGCATCTAGATTTTTTTTTTTTTCCAAAAAGGTAAAGTCAGCCCTAAAGGAACTACAGAAAAAAATATGTCTACATTAGAGCCAGTAAATTTTAATAGGCAACTCTCAGTGAATACAGCTGGTGAGGCAGGAAGAGAGGAAGTAGGATCCCAAAGCCTTAATCACACTGGATTGCAAATTATCTGTTCCTTGTCTTATTCATTTTGATATCACTAGTTAGTACCTTACTAAATGCTTGACATACAGTAAGTGCTAAATAAATGTTGGTAAAAGAATGTCAGATTTTTTTGTCTCCAACATAATCTTAATAGGGAACCAGGTGAGAATCCATCTACTATAGTATTTTTGAGGCCAGCATAAACTGTGGCTGCCCAGATAACTTCTTGGGAGACATAATTTGTGGTTTAAAATGTTTTTTTGCCCAAAATATCTCCAAATTTCTGTATTTCTGAATCTCTGCAATTCACACATTTTCCACTGGTCATGATAATGTAGCTAAGTGTTGTATAAGGGTTCTCTCATTTGAGGGTAATATTACTACCACCCCATTTTACATTTGAGGACCTGAAACCAAGTGTCTGGTAAATACCTAACTTAACTCTAGAACTTGGGCTTTTCAACACCATCCTAGCCTACCTCCTATACTATTATTAAAGCCTGCAGCAACACAAATATTATTTAAGAAAGAAAAAAAATAGTCGATCATTAGCATATTTAATTGAATTGATACCTCAGATAAATTAGCCAGGCACTGAGCTGAACCCTGAAGAGAGAATTTAAAAGTTTGATGAGAAGGGTGTTTTTGAAAACTCTAATCCTGGGACTCTGAATCATTTCAGTGCTTACTGTGTGCCAAATGTTTTGTAAAGTACTAACTACAGATATACAGATCTATGTCTGTCTCTATCTGACAGTTTCATCTTACAGCAGGGAAATCCCTCTTTTCCACACATGTATACCACAAAAGATGCATTACTCATTTAAGTTTTTAAATAAAATATCAATTACACATAGAATTGGGTAACCATTTTTCTTCAGACTACTGCAGCACTCTGAGTCGGAGACTAAACTGAATGAGAAGATTCTCTGAGGGAACATCCAAAGAATAGCTTCATAAAACATGCTATTGTCCTATTAACTGGGGAGTGTGGTCATATCACAGTTATATAAACTTCATTGCAGGAGAATCTCTATAGCACAAGCACCATTCAAACGACCATCTATTAAGGAATAATGGAAGGCTTTAGAAAGTGCCTTTAGTAAACATTTGATAGAAAAATTGAAGCGGTTACTGTGTAATTCTTGTTATGTGCCCTTGAGACTCCCTCTTTTTTTCCCCTTGAATTATCCAGAGATTTTTCTGAAGGTAAACACAGCCCGTGGCTCACACTTTGATATGAGCTGTTTGCTTAGTTTTCCTTTCCCAATGTAGAGAAGCTTTAACCAAAGTGAATAGTTCAAAGGAAAGGTAACATATGCACATCTAGATTCTTGCATTTTTTAGGAAAATTGACTTTTCCTTAGTAGAGGTTTCCAGGAATTTGTAGTAAATAGTATTGGAAACTGGGGGAATAAATCTTTCCTGAAATAGTACATGCAAACCTTGGAAAGATAGAGGCTGTCAGACGTGAATATCCTTTGACTATATTTTTTCTGTGAATTAAAGGCATTGGGATATATAAATTAATCTAATATAGCTACTATAATATTAGATATATGATGTGATGATATATTAATATACTATATACACACAATTAATACATATTAACCTTAACATTTATCAATATATTAATTGAGAGATAATATCTATGTGTGTTGTGTAGATATATAGTTAATGATCTAACATATGCCAGGTATTTTTTTATAACAATGAGCTAATCCTTATGGAACACTTACTACATGTCAGGCACTGTGCTTTAAAAATCCTATCCTAGGACTTGAATGGGAAAAGTTTTATTGGTTACTCTTATCACCCCTGTTTTACAGTAAAGAAATGAAGACAGAAGTTAAGTAACATGCCCAAGGCCGCCCAGCAAGTAGCAGAACAGAGATTTGAAGCTAGACAGTCTGATACCAGAGTCTATATTTTAGCCACTTTATGGTACATGAGGTACCATGTAATTAATATACTAAAGCATTGGTGACAAAGCTCCAGTTTTTACTTATTTATGTTTCTCTTTGCAAATGAAGACCTGACATTGAGTATGTGCCTCTTGTCCATTTTACTCAAATGAAGACTATTTTATGGCAAAACAGCCTTCACATAAGATTAATAAATGCATAAAAGGTGCCAATATTCTGTGCCTGGCAGAACACTTTTAAGTTGACGGTCATCTCAAGCTAACACTGACTTGACCTCCTTTGTCATATTTATTAACCTTCTTTCACTCTTGAAACTACTTCTGAAATATTAGCTCTGATTGTTTAATATCCCATAATGTAAGTTATACCTTGTTAGTTTGATAATGGTTTGTTAAAACATGGGGTAATTTGAAGTAAATGTTATTTCCTATCCAATTAAATGGTTTATTGTGGTTTACTAAAGTATTAGACAGTCTAAATCTTGTTCATCCAGAATTTTCTAGAGCTTTTTGCTGCTTTCCAAATTAATGCAAGGTTTCATTATATATAATATTATCATTAAAATTTGAAAAGTGGGAAGCTGGGATGGCTCAGTGGGTTGAGTGCTCACTTTGCAGCCCCGGGGACCAAGGATTGAATCTCGGCCCCGGCCCATGTGGACCCATATGCTGAACTGGGGAGTGCCCCCAGTTCAGTTCTCGCTGGGGCGGGACCCCAGCCCAGTTCCTGCCCTGTGCAGCCCTGCGCCACCTGCGGAATGAAGCCATATGGAAAAACCAATGATGTGCAACTATGGAGACTGTTCTGGGCCCTCCCCCTTCTCTCTGTCTCTGTCTCTATATCTCTCTCTCTCTGTCAAAAACAATAAAAATAAATCTTTAAAAAAAAATTTGAAAAGTGCTTTGGGAAATAATTATGTAGCATGCATTATAATTTTAACTTTATTTACCCTCTTAGATAACAGATCATTAAACCTGCACAAATCCTTTAGACTTGAAAACATTCCATTCAAAGTTGAATGTCATTGTTAACATTATCAATATTTACTCTAAGTTCATTTCAAGTAATTAGTATACCTAAAATCATGAGTTATTCATTTATACCTTTCATTTAATTATACTTTAAGCCTTTCATTTATACAAGCCATCAAAATAATTTAAAAGACATTTTTGAAGCATACATTTACTTAGTTTGGTAGTGTGATATTAGAAAACTTTGTTTTCTCTGAGTGTTGAATTCAGCACAAAATAGTGCAGATTCCATTTTTTGTGAAATTCTCTGTGTATGCATTCTTAAATATTTTAACTATAGCTACAAGGACAATACGTTTTTTAATTCCAAAAAAATTTATTTGATATCTTTTTTTTTTTCCCCCATAAAAGTTTTAATTCTGGCAAGCAGAACATAAACAGACCACCTTGATTCAGTTAATGTGGAGTTTCAAGCTTTGTTACAACTGATACGTTTCTGGTTTATTCTTACTCTTGGAGGATACTTACTCCAATTGTATAGCCCTACTATGGTCTCAACTGAAAACTTAGATTGTGTACCAGTACCCCTCCATTTGGGTGGGATCTGAATCCTACTCTCTGCTTCACAAACCCAAGAGACTGCTTATATATGTACTTAGCTCTTTTTCTTCCTACATGCTGCTATTTGTTCGATGTCTTGGTATCTCTCCTTACATCTTCACAACTTACAATTCTCAAAGAGAAACTGCATAGAGGATTTTTGGATTACTTTTCTGTAATTGCCTTCTCTCCTGGCCCCGTAAGTCGTGACTACATTGGCAACTCTAAACCCCAACTTCTATCTTCTCAGTCCAGTGAAATTACAGATTGCTTCACCTTCTTCCTAGCTTCTTTTCTCCCTTTCTTAGATCAGTAAATGACTGAAGGTAACAATAGATGCAAGAGATAGGCTCATCTGTATATTCTTTCATTCTCTCTTGCACATTGGTCCTACAAATCCTGGCTTCCTTGATAGCTCTCTGATGCATTCAAGTACTTTTTCTTCTTTTTTAAATCTAGTTTTTCAGGCTTCACTGTGCCACACTTCTTCCTAACCCAGGGCCTTTGCACATGTTCTCCTTCGCTTTTATAACATATTTCCACCTTGTCCACCTATTTAGTAACCACTCTTCTTTCAGATATTACATCAACCATTATTCCTATAGAGAAACTTCTTTTACATCCTTGGCTAGATCAAACCCTATCTTATAGGCTTTTAGGACATCATACCTACCTCTACTTTCTAGCTCATGTCATTGGGATAATTTTATATTTATTAATGTAATTAGTGGATTAAATGATCTCCTACTGTACCATAAGCTTAATGTGAGTATTTATCATATCTAACCAACATTTTGCCTTTAGAGACTGAGTACCTGATACATAAGGAATGCTCAATAAATATCTATGAATGAATATAGTGTTATAATCACCTTTTGCAATAGTTCATTAACTGTATTAGAATATGAATCTGTGAATTAACACCCTGTCAGTGAGTGAATGAAGCCAATAGCTAACAGCCGAATGGTGTCCTTCTCACTGATAATTACACTGTGTATGTGTGGGTGTGTGTGCATAATTGGAATTGAGTTATATATGGCAAAAATGTAAAGCACTCAGCAGTGGGAAAGAGACATCTCGGACAAGTACTTGAATATTCATTGAAATCCGAAAACTACAAAGATCTCCTGGGATACAATTTCAGACTCTGATAAGAGCATTTATGCAGTAATTCATTGAGCAACTCTACCAAAATGAAACGCTGACAAAAAGAAGGAAGATCAAAGAACGCTTTCAAGGACAGAGCAGGAATCAGGCATCACAAAAGGGAGGCCTGACATGTTTGGCATAAAGGTTTAGTGAGAGAGAGAGAAAGTAGAAAGAATGAACTTCTAGGGAGAGCAGAAAGTTCAAAGTGCATGTTACCAGTATCAAGATCAAAAAAGTACCCAACATGCCCACCTGCCTAACTTTATAAGACAAAATAGAGGTGAGGGGTAGGAGATTAATTCTAAATAGTTTAATCATTCTCTTGAAATATCCCAGGAGGTCCAAAGTAATCTTCATGTGTCAAGAACTTCCCCTTCTTTGCTAAAAAACAAACAAACTGGGAAGTCAGAAGTCTAAATATTGGACAATATATATTAGTTTGTACATGGAATTATTTAGTGTTTCCTATCAGTATCTGAAGCCAAAATGGTCATTTGTTCAACTCACTCAAATAACCAGTCAAATCACCCAAATTAGCGGTTTTGTGGATTAATCACTTTAGTCACACATGGACTGAGCAGCTTCACAGAGAGATCTCCAAGTTCAAGGTCTGCTCATCCTGCCTGAAGCCAGAACTTCTTACCTGGTCTGCACATTTTGCTTATCTCCAACCTTCCCAACAGAGGCCCAGCATAAGGATTTCTAGTACAATTTGTTTTTGTTTTTGTTTTTGTTTTTTTCTGGAGTGGGGGTGCAGTTAGATACACCCAACCAACAGCATTAAGTCTGTCAACAAAAATACAGTGAGTGTCAGACACTATACTAGGAGCTGGGGATTCCAGATTAGTTTGAACCACAGACTCTGTTCCTGGCCTCAGAAAGTTTACATTCTACCGGCGAGAAAAGAAGCATTAAGCAAATAAATACAAAACCACATATAAAATTGGAACTGTGGATAGTGCTACGAAGGAGAGGTTCATGGGGCCATGGGAGCCTGAAATCAAGGGAGTGGGTCTAGACAGGAAGCTTCCTAGAGAAAGTAACGCTGAGCTGAGAGTTGGAAGTTAACTGGGGAGGGAAACTCATTGCAGGCAGAGAGAACAAAAGTGTGTGTGCAAATTTACTTAGACAGAGACAGAGAGAGACAAAGAGAAGGGGGAGGGCCCAGAGCAGTCTCCATAGTTGTACGGCATCAATTTTTTTCAACATGATTTCATTCCACACAGGTGGGTGGGGGTCTGTGCAAGGCGGGAACTGGGCTGGGGGTCTCCCACATGGAAAGCACACCCCCTCGAGCCAGGGGCCAAATGTGGGGGTTGAGAACCAAACTGGGGGTCTCCCACATGGGAGACACACACTAGTTCAGCATATGGGTCCTCACAGGCTGGGGCCGGGATTCATTTCCTGGTCCCCAGAGCTGCAAAGTGAGCGCTTAACTCATTGAGTCATCTCGGCTTCCCCACATATTTTTTCTTCCAACACCTCAAACTTTCCTTCTCTCCCCCAATACATATTTTCCTCAATTTCAAGAAACAATTTCCCACTATTTGAAAGTGTAGAACTTCTTTCATCATACAAGGCCCCTCAGTTCCATCTACCCCAGTGGCGCTGAGGGGAAGAGAAAGCAGCAGAAGAGAAGAGAGGGAAGAGCTCAGAGCACATCAGGAACTGTGGAAGGAGTACGGCTTCTTGCAGCTGCCACTCCCCTGGACAGACTGACATCGTGGCTACATGTTGGCATCTTCATAGGTGTTGAGACATCCACCAGCCTTCTATTCTGGCTCAAACAGCAGGGTGAAGAGATCAACTAGAATGGACGAAGTCCTCTTGTCAGTTCTCACAAACTCCTAGATGAGTAGAACGCTTGTGATGACCGCTTGCTCACTCCTAGGCCTCAGATTTTTCAGGAAAAATGTGGGAAACATGCAAGGCAGAGCCAGGTGGAGGGAGTTGCAATATAATAAAATAAACGATGAGTATCAGTCATTTCAGAAATATTACTGTCATCTAGAACAAAAATAAGAAGTAAAATCACGATCACTATAAATGACTTCGTAATGAGTCCAGAGCATGGCATTTTCTTCTTGGTACCGTGTGGCTGTCATTGCCCGACCTACAAGGCAAAAGCACACCAGGCAGGCAGCTTTGGATGGGCTACTACTGACTGTGTCTATGACTTTACAGCATCAACTTTGCAGTTAAAATACCAAAAATAAAAACATTCAACAGCCCACATGCCAGAAGTCTTCCACGGGTCTGATGTCTTCAGGGGCTGCTTCGGCCTGTGTTGCTGCTAATGTTCTTTATAAGAATTAGGAAAAAATGACAGTTCTCCACACACAATGATCTTTGTTTCCAGGTACATGTGAACACCTTTGCTCATGATGACTAACAAAGGACACAGAGACTATGGAGGTTGCTGGATGTGGGAGCCAGCATTAAAGTGCACAGTGTCCCAGAATGGGACAAAAGGGTTTATAGACACAACATGGGATCGGCACAATGAGCTGGGACTGCGTGGGTAGATCAAAGCAGAGGGTAAGAGCTTAGGCACGATGAAAGGAATTAGCTAGGGCAGCAAGAGTTGAGTATAGGTTACATAAGGATTCTAGAAAAGCTCAAATAGACACACACAAAAAGCAAAGTAGAACTCACAGGAAGCCTTAAGGGAGATTGCAGAACTTATACAGGGCCAGGAAAATGATAGGTAGAGGGGAGAACAAAGTTTCCCAAGATTCTAGAAACCAAAAACCCCAGATTGTGAAGTTAGAACATCACCACAGTTGAACCATCAGACACTGACAAGCCACCTTCTAGTCCAGGTGCCAGGAACCAGGCTGGACTGCCAGTGGGCAGTGCAGCAACCCAAAGCCAAAAGGCTAAGCCTATTCCAGAAGTGGAAGAACGTGCCCAGAAAAATATGATAGTGGCCACAGGACTAGAAGGCCAATGGAGACTAACAGGACCTGAAGATATGCCTAGCTAAGACAAACCAGATGGAATTAACTGGTTAATAGTCTCAGTCATGTCAACTACTGCAACAGGAGGATCCAATTCGGTTTGAGTTATAGAAGGAAGGGACTTTCAGACTTCAACAGTCATGCTGCTTTAAGCTCCTACTTCCAGAAGCAGGAAGTTATCAAATCAAGCATTCTGACTCCTCAGCTTACAATGAAGAGGCTCCATACATCAGCTCAATAGGAAAGAAATCATAGACGCTTCCCCTCAGTCCTAGAAACGTGTTTGCAGGCTTGTGGCTGCTATGAAAGGGAACACAGATGGTGCATGGAGGTGAGTTCTCAAACCATTCTAGCCACAGCACCTCACCAAGCCCAGAGTTATGGCTCCGAGGAGCTACGTGGAAAAGCAGACTTGGTATTATTGATGTCACTTAAACCATTAAGTGGCCACATTAGTCCCCCTCACTGGTTTGGTCCAGGGGCATTATGCATCCAATCTGCCATTTCTTCACATCAGAAGTGGACAATACTCATACTGTCTTAGATTTTAAAATGTGTCCATCATCTCTCATGACAAGTCTCTCATTCTTCATGTTTGCTCTGGTCTGAACTGGCAGGTGCAGCAGAACACATACATCAGATGGTCTTTAGCTGAGAGGACCCTTACTCTTTGTGAATGGAAAGGGAGTGAACACACGTAACAAATACTCAGCTTTGATGCAAAAGACTCCAGAGGGTGAGTGTGGCAGACCAAGTGCATGCGGCAGGAGGAACAGATTTGGGGACAAAAGACATTGGTACCCAAGTTTGGTCTCAAAAGCAGATGACACCTCTTTGGGTCTCAAAGTGATGGTGGTAGGATAAAGGGGCCCAATAATTCAGCATGAGAGACATAACATCCCGCCTGGGAGACAGAGAGACAGCTCCTTCCTCTCCTCCCAAACTTGTTTTCATTACAACCATCACACAAATGCCTCTCACATTGAACTACAGCTGGGAACAGGAGATTGACAGGATTTTCACTTTTCATCTGAATGATTCAACATCATGTAGAAACAGCTCCTGCAGACCTCCTAAGGAGGAAAGGGTGGGAAACAACCTATCTCAAAAGACTTCATTTTTAAAAAAAAGTTTAGAAGCCACTAGGTGTTTGGTACTTATTTTCAAGGCTATAAATCCCACAGCAGGTGAGCCTAGGCAATCAGGATAGGCAAGGACTCTGATAAATTCTGTGGTGATACTTAGGGCCCCAGAAACCCTGGGAGGCTATAAATAGTCATGAGGAGTGAGATGTTGCTGAACACCAAGGGAGAACTCCACCAATGAAGCAGAAGTGTAAATCAGGAACTACTGTGATGAAATTATGTTTTCATATTAAGTAAAAGAAAGAAAAAGTAGAAAAAGCAAAAATTAGATTTCTTTCCAGTGCTTAGTCAGAATGTGAGCCATTTAAGATGTCCAGAGAGGGAAGGAGGGAGGGACCTTTCATGTACTGTTTCATTCAAATGTGTATCTGAAACTGGCAGGTTCAGTCCAGATGTGCTAGCTGCATCCACAGTCAATGAGCTTATAGAGATTCTCACAGCAGCTTTGTCACCTTTTGGTTGCCAAGGTTGGGTTTCTTTTTGTAAGAGAACAAAACTTACTGACAAACACTGTTTACTTCTCACATATTCTCTGAGGACATTGGGAGGGTTAAATGCATGTTTGATAAATCATTATTGAAGTATGTGAAGGTCCTTGTGGCAAAAGCACCATGCATATGTAAAGTATTTATAATCATTTTCAAAATTCACTTCCTCCCTGTTTTCACAAAAAAACAAGCAAACAAAAAAAACAACAACATACATTTTTAAATCATTAAGGTGCTTTAGTTTAGTTTATTATGTCTCACAAATTTCAGGGAACAACAGAAGTGTATTTCATCACATTTAACAATGCAGTTTTCAGGTTGTTTCTGTTTGTAGTTGTATGTTTGATCATCTTTGTCATGAATGATATTTCTATTATTTGGGTAGGTAACCTTGAAATGTATGTTTACACTACATATACAGAGCTCTATGGAAGTAACTTTTTTTTTAGTCTCTCGTTCTCTCTTTCTGTCTCTTTCCTTTTTTTTTTTTTAACCAAATTTCACGTATGGATTTATAAAGCGATTATTGTTGCAAATGTCTAGCAATACAGAATCAGCGTGGTGAAAAAGTTAGTAATAATATTGTTATATCACTTAATATGTTTTTGGCTGACCCACGCAAACCCTATTTCAGAAAATGCTTCCATAGACCCAGAATATAATTGATTTATTTCCTCAGTCAAGGAAGGATGGTCATTTATTAGCAATTGAAAAATGAGGTTCGGCATTGAAAACTGTTTTATTAAGCTCTCCAAGTGCGATCAGACTGAAAGAAAGAAGGCTGGAAGTTCTGAAAATAACGAAAGGGGATAAAGAATAATGGTGAAGAGCATCCACTCTGAAGGTGAATTGCCTGGTTTCACATCATGGACAAGCATGTGGACATACCATTTATCCAGTAACTGTGGGCATTAACTTTTGTGCCTCAACTACTTCTTCTGTAAAATGGCAATACTGAGAGTTCCTCCAAGGTTATGGTGAGAATTCATAGAAGTATCTAAAAAAAACCTCCAGCACAAACACACTGTATAAATACTTACCTGTCATAGGTACATGTACCTGAGGCTAATGCTGGGTCCCTTCTCCACTGCGGCCTGTCCCGTACATTACTGTAGTTGGCCCTCAGGGCCTATGAGTTTTCCTTCTCAATGGCTCTCCCATCTGTGCCTTTCTCTCCCTCCTGTTGCCTTCACTGTTCTCTCTCTCTCTTTTTTTGTAAGATTTATTTTTATTGTTTTCAACAGAGAGAGAGACAGAGACAGAGAGGAGGGGGGAAAGCCCAGAGCAGTCTCCATAGTTGTACATTCGTTTTCGATATAGTTTTGTTTCACAGGTGGGCACGAGGCTGCGCAGGGCAGGAACCACGCCAGGGGCCTTCCCACATAGGAGACCCGCTCCTGCGAGCTGGGCTTCCTACATGGGAAGCATACCCAAGTGAGAACTGAACTGGGGGCACACCCTCCCTCAGCATATGGGTCTGCATGGGCAGGGGGCCGGATTTGATCCTCGGACCCTGGGACTGCAAGATGAGCGTTCAACCCACTGAGCCATCCTGGCTTTCCCCACTTTTCTCTTGATACCTGGACTACTGCGATTGTTCCCTGACCCCAGTCCTGATAGTCTTAGAATCCACCCGAAACTGCACACTAACTCCAGTTCTACTTTCTAATAATCATGCCTTCTTATGTTTAAAAAATGTTGATGTCTCCCAACCACCCACAGGATGGAGTTAAAAGGTTGTGTAGCCTGGCCTTCAAGGTCTTTTACATGCTGGCCACGGTCTATCCTGACAGCATCATTTCCCACTACGCACAATCACTGATGCTTGTCCACATCAAGCTAATCTACCTGGAGCAGTGGCGTGCTGCCATATCCCTGAATCTGAGGCCAGTATATGGATACTTGGAAACTTTTTAAAAGTTTTTACCCATCAGTATCAAGGGAAAATCTGACAAAGAACATATAGAATCTTCTCTATATCAGGAGTATTGACTTCTCCTCTTTTCATACTAACACCCTGAAAGGGAAGTACACATCACCATGAACAGCTTTGAGAATACAAAAGCCAGGTTAGAGTCATTTGCATTTGAGATGTCATCCAGGTTATTCTGTATCAGGATGACAGCAAGCATGGGGACTTGGTGGTTAAGGTCAGGTTGGTCCCCTGGCTAAGGGGTAATGGGGACAAGGACAAGGGGGCCTGCCAGCCCCAGCACTAGTGAGGAATGAGGCAAGAAAAGGAATGAAGGTAATTCAGTGACATAGTGACTGTTGCTGCCTAGGAAATTACTCCAGAACTTAGTAGTTTAAAGTAATTATTTCATTTTGCTCATGCTATTGCAGGTCAGAAAATTAGGAAGGATTTAGTTAGGTACATCTTTTTAGGGCTAGAAATGCAGGTATGGGAGTCATAGATAGAACGTTTGTGGTTGAAATCATGGTGAATTATGAGAATTTTTTTGTTTTCAGGAAGAATGTACAGAGACTAGGAGAGGGCCAAGCACAGAACTTTGGGTACACTTTACAGGGCCATCCAGGGAAGCATCTTACTTGCTTCTAACTTGCACACACTCCTTATGTACAAATGATTCCTTGGAAACAAATTGCCATGGCCACTGAGAAAATAGGTGACCAAAAACTGTGTTCCTTGTTAGTTCTTCCTTGAAGTCCCCCATGTGACATAGTCAGATATAGGCCAATGCTGTAATCATCTAAAGGCTCAACTGGACTGAATGTCAACATACATTTTTGAAGTGAATTGGATAAAAGAAACTTGTAGAATAGACTAGGTTTTGCTGCAATAACAAACAACCTCACAATCTCACCAGCTTAAACAATAAAGGTTGATTTCTTGCTCATATTACATGCCTATTCCAGACTGATTGGAGGCTCAATTCTGCATCATCATATCCATGCTCACTCTATCCTCCAGACTGATGGAACAGTCACTAGCTAGAGTATCACTAGTCACTGTGAAGAAGGAAAGGAGGATGGCAAAGCCCATAGTAACTCGTAAAGTTTCCACATGGAGGTGACATATAGCACTTCTATTTACACTGTGTTGGTTCAGAATGTTCCAGGACCATGTGACCATGCGTGAGCTCGGGGTCATGGAGATTATAATCTTACATGCCCCAAATAAGAGAGAGAACTGACAACATAGTTCTGAAAGTTCTAGCCAGAGCAATCAGACAAGAGAAAGGAATAAAAGGTATTAAAATCGGGAGAGAAGAAGTTAAACTGTCACTCTTTGCAGATGACATGATCCTGTATGTAGAAAACTCTAAAGACTCTATCAGAAATTTATTACAAATAATAGACAAATACAGTAAAGTTGCAGGCTACAAAATCAATGTCCCAAAATCAAC
>PVKE010034671.1:0-17281 GCA_004027555.1 Craseonycteris thonglongyai
GCTGGCTTGGCCGTGGAGAGTGGGCGCTGGCTTGGCCGTGGAGAGTGGGCGCTGGCTTGGCCGTGGAGAGTGGGCGCTGGCTTGGCCGTGGAGAGTGGGCGCTGGCTTGGCCGTGGAGAGTGGGTGCTGGCTTGGCCGTGGAGAGTGCGTGTGAGTGCGGTGACAGCCACGGGCTGCAGGTGTGGCGCTGGGCGGGCTGAGGAGCAGGCCCGCCGCGCAGACCACTGGGCGCGGGCATCCTGAGCCCCAGGCTGGCCCCGGTCCCGGCTGGCCAGGGTGGCAGGACAGACCTCTGCTTGCTCCCCCTCCGTGGGTGTGCATGACGCCCCCAGTAGGGTTCTAGAGGAACAAGGAGCCCCGAGAAGCACATAGGAATCACTTGTCATCGATGTCCAAATCCCGCAGCATGAATTCTTCCGATCGACAGTTCTGGGATGTCTTGAGAGAGTTAACATGCAGCCATGTATGAGGCCCAGGTGTGCAGCCTAAGCATTTGACTCCCATAGGGCGAAATGATGACCATACTACGTTTACTTAACGTCCCTCATGTCACAGGGATCCCAACAAAAAGCAAGGAAAGAAGAGTTTTGTTTGGTTTATTTCCCACGTGACGAGAACCCTTAGGGTGTGCTCTAACACCTTCCGTTTTCATGTCACCTTCTCATTGTGGAAAGTACTGGGGTGACACAGGCTGGCAAAGACTGGAGGTTCCAGGTGTACAATGCTACTTCGGACAACTGTCGTGTAGGCCGGGGGTCTCCAAACTTTTCAGCCCGCGGGCCGCATTAACTATCAAACGGCAGTTTGGGGGCCGACTACACACTCGAGGTCCACATAAAAAAGAATCAAAACACATATGTCCTTTTTAATTATTTATTTAATAGTGTTTTCTTCAGATAAAAAGGTCTCCACGGGCCGGAGGAGAGGGCCTCGCGGGCCGCAGTTTGGAGACCCCTGATGTATACGAAAGAGCAGTGTGTAGTTGCCGAGGTGGGCAGTACGTCCCCAGGACGGATTTGTCTCCTAACTGGAACTTTGTACCGTCTCCCCGCCTTCCCCGGACTCCCTCTCTCCCTCTCCACACCCCGCCCCGGGAACCAGAAATCTGACCTTTTTCCAGAAGTTTCCGGTTCGGGGCTTTTGTGTTTGTGTTTTGTGGGGGTTGGTATTCGATGGGTTGGTTTGGGGGTTCTGAGTTAGATTGCGTATCTAGATGAGATCGTACAGTATTTGTCAGGACATGTGAATGCAGGTTCCCCTGCTCTACTTTGCAGATACAGGAAGATGTGTTTCGTGAGACGCGCAGTGGGAATCTGAAGCAAGCAGCAGCCTATGGCTTCGTTAAGCCTCGCTGCGTTTAGGTCGTTTATGAAGACCGGGCGTGGGTGCACTCGCGTCTGTCCCCAAAGCGCTCAGTTAGAGTGGTTTTTCTGGGCCACAGTGTCCTGCAGCAGAAGCGCTCACCTCCTGAAGGGAACGAAGGAAAGCCGGTCGTGGGGCAGCCAAAGACAGTCGTGTGTGTGTGTGTGTGTGTGTGTGTGTGTCTTAAAATGTGCAGCCTGCAAACCCCATTGCCCAGGACACTGAGAAGACAGGGACGTCTACGTGGCAGCCTCGTTGGTTTGCAGGGAGGGTCGGCCGATCCTTAGGGAGGAGTCATTTTGTGACCCCTCACCCACACGGCTGTGACTGTCTTCCTCACAGAGCTGTTCCCCGTCCTGGCCTTCAGAGTAGTGGGTGGCACGGGGACCTCCTGGTTGTGTAGCAGGGCCCGGGGTGACCGGCCATAGTGAACAGCAGCGGCTGCGCCCAGGGTCCTGGAACTGTAGCCAGAGCAGAGTCAGCTGACCTGGTCCTGAGCCCTGGGAGGGTGGGGTCCGCAGATGAAAGCGGGGGCCACTTTGTGCCTCTGTCCCTTCACGCTCTTGGCGGGGCAAAGACTTGAAGGGTTTCGTAAATAGGGGCCGACTTAGCGGAGACATTCATGACCTCCAAAGTCTAAACTGTTCGGGCAGCGTCAGAGCCTCAGCTGGCCTCGTGTCCCAGCAAGACCAGCCACCAGCGGCCTGGGCCCCCCGTGACGCAGCCTGGCACGCAGGACATCTGGGTCACTGTGAAGGGGTTTCAGAGGAGGAGGGGCCCCGTAGGCATGCTTGGAGGGGAGCTTTCCTGTCAACATCCCAAGGGCTCCTGTCCCTTCTCCCCTGTGCACTGAGGACGGCCTTCTCGGCATGGAGGCCGCTCCCCTCCGCGAGACTGTGCAAGACACCCCCTTCCTCCGGTTCCTGTGTCCCCCCAGGACACAGACAGGCCCGGCCCGGCGGTGACAGCAGGCCCGGGAGCCCCTGCTCAGCTGCCCCGGCCTCTAAGGGGGGGGACTCTTCGTCCTGACGGTGGGAGGAGAGGCAGAGCCGGCAGCCGAGCCGCAGCCTGGCCCGGAGCTGCTGCTCGCGGCGGGTGGAGCAGCGCGGGGCTGTGGCGCAAAGCGTCCTAAGGCCTGTCAGCTAGAGGGACCCAGCGCCCTCCGCCGCCAGCCAGCGTCTTCGGGGCGGGCAGCGGCCGGCCGTGTGTGGCTCCCGTGAGCCGTCCAGCGCTCGGGGTCCTCACCAAGCCCTCTCTGTCTCCGCTTGCAGGCCTGGTTCAAGAAGAGGAGGGCCCGGTGGAGGAGACAGTGGAGGGCAGTGATGGTCAGGAACGCGCGGCCCGTGGCCCAGGCGCCCCCTGTCATCGTCACCTCGGCCACGCCCTTCAACGCGGTGCCCCTCCCGCAGCCGGTCTGGATCTGCTGCCCCGTCCCGCTGCCCCTGTGGATGACCCTGCTGCCCGCGCCGCCCTTCCCGCCCCTGGCCTGGCCGGCTCCGCCCTTGGTCCTTGCACCTCTGCCCCCCTGGGGCCCGCCCCCACGTGGCTGGGCCTGGTTCCTTACCTCCAACGGCCCCTTCTTAGCCCCGGTCTTCTAAGGAGCTGCCTCCGTGGCGTTTTCCTCAAGGGTGGTGGAGCCCGTTCCCAAATCCAATTCCGCTGGCCTCCCCTTCCAGAGCAGCGCCCCCAACACCTGTGCCGTGTGGCCACTAGAAGGACCCGCAGGGGCGCACCCTCTCGGGGCGCCGCGTGGGCAGTTTAGTCAATAAAGTCGTGGTTTCTATGCATAGGTGCTTGGTGTGTCCCGCGGGGTTAGTGCATGGGATCGAAACGGCCGAGAACACGCCGTGCAAGCAGACCCACCCCGTCCCCAAACCCCTCGGCCCCCGCCCCTGGGTCCCCCAGCCCCTCGCCCTCACCCCTCGCCCACCGGGTCCACAGACGTTCGCAAGGCGCGGTGGGCCGGGTCCCTCAGAGAGAACAGCCCGTTTGAAGGCGGGCCAGGGGCCCACTCGGGGCGACAGCTCAGGCACCAGGGAGGAGTGGAAGGGCGGCTCCGAAGAGCCTCCTCAGGGGCTTTAAGGAGAAGCGGGCGCTGGCCACTCAGTTCCGTTTACTGCTTCCCTTCCGTGGAGGGGACGTGGGGCGACGAGCCCTCCTAGACAGAGGTCCTGCCTCTTCAAAGGTAGCAGGAGCGCAGACCCCTCTCAGGCAGCTCCAGGCCCTGCTCCCTCCTCCCCCACCCCCAGACCCGGAGAGCTTCTTGCTCCTGCCTCAGCTCAGAGGGGACAGTCACCTTCCAGCGCATGGTGTCACCTGCATCCCTGAGAGAAGCCCACTGACAGCTACTTCAACCCTGAAAGGGAACCTCTTACTTCCGTGCCGTCTAAGCAATGAGCACAGGGTCCCTCCACGACGCTGCAGAATCATCACCGCGTTTCCAAGAAGCAGGGAGAGCAGATGCCAGCAAAGCTCAGCAGCTCAAGCGCCTGCCCTGCGACTGCGTGGTCCCGGCATGGAATCCCGGCTGCAGCGGATGCGAACCCACATGCGGAACTGCCCCCAGCTCTACTCCCGCTCCCCACAATCCCGGCTCCAGGGGATGCGACCCACATGCGGAACTGCCCCCAGCTCTACTCCCGCTCCCCACAATCCCGGCTCCAGGGGATGCGAACCCACATGCGGAACTGCCCCCAGCTCGGTCCCCACATCCACCCGTGTGGAGTGAAACCACGTCACAACTCATGATGGACAACTATGGAAACTGCTCTGGGCCCTTCTCTCTCTCTCTCTCTCTCTCTCTCACACCTTCTCTCCAACAACATCAATCTTAAAAAGAGAGGGAGAGAAGGAAACGGAGCCCCGGAGTTCTGTCCTCCACGGCTCTCCGTGTCCTTACAGCCTCCACGTCTCCTGGAACTGCTTCCTTTCTCTCGCGTGGGAATCTCTTTCCATTTCCACGGGGCTCTAAGAATGCCTGGGTCCTGCAGGCTTCCTCTAGCGACTCCCCAGTTCTCTAAGGGGACGCTGGGGATTTACACACGTGCAGACGTGTGCCGTACCCCAAGCTGTACACGGTGCAAACAAAACGAAATCATTTTAGGCGGGAACAAAGGCTGTATTCTCACGGGCTCCCAACGACGTTGGCCACTAGCCGGGAGGCTGAGAAATGGACCCGGTGAAGAACGAACGACAGGGACATCGCCGACGACAGGAGCCGCCCAGACTCATTGTTCAGGGACGCGGGGCGGGGGGCCCGGCTCGGGGCCCGGGACCCGGGACCGGATCGTGGCTGCGGGCCGGAGAGCGTCCGGGCCACGCCGCCCGCGGCTCGGCCGAGGCGCACATCCGAGCGGCGGCCAGGCCGTGGGGCCCGCGCCGTCTCGGGCAGGAGGCCGAGCCGCTGCTCCCGCGCCCGCCCCGCCACGAGCCGCAGCCACGGGCGGCAGAGCTCCCGCAGCTGCCGGGACGCCGGCCGCGCGCCCCCACCGGGGCCGGGAGCCGGGCCGCCAGCCGCGGGTCTCCGCCGGGGCCGGGAGCCGGGGGCCGGGAGCCGGGGGCCGGGCCGCGGCGCCTCGGCCATCGACCCGGGGCCCGCAGAGCTCCGCTCCGGCCCGGAGCCCGCGCCGCTTCCGTCCTGCGTCCCTCGCGGTGGCGCGGGGCTCCCAGCAGCCGCCAAGGCCGGCTCGGCCGCCGCCACCACTCCGGCTCTGCACGTCCCACATCGTTCTTTATGAGAATGACGTGTTTGCTGCCCCCTCTGAGATTCGACCAAATCATTCTTGTTTTCCACTTAATTTCTTTCTTTCTTTTTTTAATGAAATGTATTGGGGTGACATTGGCTGGTAACAATGAGATAGTCCCCAGGGGTACAAATCTACATGACATCACCTATATATTGCATTATGTGCTCACCACCCAGAATCCGCTCTTCTTAAAGGAAGAGAAGAAAGCGCTTCTGTCCCCAACTTTCTCTTACCAGGGCAACAAATGGCACTGGATTTTACAATCACTAAAGCAAAAAGAATAACATTGGCTCACAGGTTTTCATTTTCTGACAACATGAAATGGATCACTTTGGAAAGAACTAGGCCCCACACCCAGGGGCCTGGGCTTAAGCAGTAAGCACCGGGCTCCTTGTTTAAAACATCCTCCGTGATTTGGTGAACGATCAAGTCCAATCCGTCTGATAAAATCGCCAACGCGAGGGAGGCACCCTTATTTCCAACCCATCCACGAGGAGGTTGCGTCTCAGGGTGCTGAGAGCCACCTGCCCAAATCGGCAGGGGAGCAGCCACAGCGCGGATAGGCCTCCGCGCGCCTCCGCGTGAGCGCTCTGGGCCCAGGGGGGTTGGAGAAGAGGAGATTTGGGATTTTACACTGAGTTGTCAAAACTTTTAGCATAAGACGCACTGATGAACTAAGCATATGATTAAAAAGGGAAAAACCCACTTCTAGAACACACTTTGCAGACAGCAGCTCACCAAACGTCTCCAAGCGATCATTCTATAAGTTGCCGAAACAGATTTGGACGGGTGGCAGGTTGTATCATTACATGCATTAGCCACCAGACGATTACTCATCAAATAAGTACCCGTAACACACATTTCTGTTAGGAATTAAGGTGATACGGTCATTTCTTCTTATTGGCTGTCATCAATTTCTAAACATAGTGAAGAGAAACAAGATTTTTCTACCCTCAAGCTGCTTTTGGGGAATACTGATTTCAAGCTGTCTATTAAGAGGTAAAAGTGAGAAAGAACCTTTGACACTTTTGTGCTCAATAGATTTGGAAGGAGATTCCTGCTTTCTAGGAACAGAGCTTTGGCTTAATCACCTTAAGAATCTTCACCCTGGCATTAGTCAGGAAGACTCCAAGCTCATTGGCTACATGCTCCTGTGTCCTATTTTTTTCTTCTGAGTTGCCTAGCAATGAATTTCCTGCCATGTACATACCCCTTTTCCTCACCTAGCTGTAAATCACCCATTCTCACTTCTGAAATATAATGCCCCACCCCCTCTTTTCTCTTTTGTCTAAAAAGTTGTCTATTGTTTAAGCAAGCAATTAAGTATTTAATAAGAGGTATGTCTATGCAAACAAAGAAGAACCACCATTAATGATGGGAGCAAATTATAAAGAGGTGCTATGTCTGTAGCACTGTCAGTTGGGAAGATTGCTAGCTGTGATGCTCAGAGCTGGTTTTGCTGGAATGCAGCAGGCAGGCAATGACCGCCTGATGGTTCTCCTGGTCTGCAGTTCGTATGTCTGGTGGTCTTCGGGCTCTGAGGAAAAGTGCATGGCCACACAGCATGAGGCACTGACAGTATTTATGCATGAGTTGTTGTTGCAGTTTCTCTGAAGTTTATATCATGTCGGCTAGCTGCAGTTTGCAATCACAAAGCTCAAAGTTTTACTTCTGAATAATTCTAAGGCAAAAGATGGGGGACAGATGAAACAATAGTTTAGAAAGTTGTAGCTAAATATTTAAGAAAACTAGAAAAATTCTGGATCCAGTCCAGTTTTACAGGCTAAAAATAACTTTGAAGACAGTTACCTAGAATCTAATATCCACAACTGTGTATTATAATTTCTATTGAAACATAAGTGTACTCTCCAATCACTCTTATTTTTTTCAGAGAGCCAAATTAAGACTAATTGATTGCAGAAGTCTAGGTTCAATAAATGTGGCCTGTTGTTTGTATAAGTACAACAAGAAGAGCAATGAATCACATAGGCTCTTTTAAATCTGCTTTGTTATAATTTTAATAAAGAATTTCCACATTGAACTCTAGCTAGCTTCTCAAGGCTAAGAATCCAGTGACATCCTTGCTGTATTTGGGTGAATTCCTCAGATTCGGAGGTCCCGGACAATGTCAGGAGGTTCTTTGTATCTCCCAGGGAAGAAATATTTGTTCCTTTTCTGGAAAGACTGCTGTGAACCATGTAAACAACCTACCAGACTGTTTTTTCCAAGGACCTTGTATTGACTTTCAATGTCAATCTTAATTCCTTAAAGCTTTCTCCTGACACCCAGAGTTTCTGTGTGTCTCTCTCCAATATAGCGCTCCAGTAAAAGTCTTGGTTAATCAAACCAATTTCTATTTTTGTCTTATTATAAAAAGGACAGATTCTTATTGAAGTTATGCAAACAGTCATATTGCCATGAAAACAATAATACTCATTAAGAGTTTCCAAATTCTGGAGGGATGCAGTGGGGAAAAATATATAAATACTTCAATCCTGCTTACAAAGGTATAATTTACCAAGGTGCTCAAAGTAAAACAAGTTTCATTATATCTGGAAAACAAAATATTTTTATAACTCACCAATACTTGAGACAAGGGGAAGCCGGAATGGCTCAGTGGGTTAGGCACTCACTTTGCAGCCCCAGGGACCGAGGATCGAATCCCGGACCTGACCCGTGTGGACCCATATGCTGAACTGGGGAGTGCCCCCAGTTCAGTTCTCACCGGGGTGAGACCCCGGCCCAGTTCCTGCCCTGTGCAGCCCCACTCCCCCCTGTGGAATGAAAACTATGTGGAAAAAACAATGATGTGCAACTATGGAGACTGTTCTGGGCCCTCCCCCTTCTCTCTGTCTCTGACTCTGTATCTCTCTCTGTCAAAAACAATAAATAAATCTTTAAAAAAAAAACAACAAACAAACAAATACTTGAGACAAAATGTTATATAATTATAACTATCCACAGTTCATTCAGTGCCATATAATTTTTGTCCTGATCATATGCCAGTATTTCATTAATCTAGTCTTTCTATAAATCTTCATTCAGTTTAAAGTTATGATCTGAAAATTTATTCTCAGTAGTTGATATTATAAAATAAGTTATTCCTCTCTGTGTATCTTTCTAAAGATAAAGCATCTTTGTAAAAGTATAAGTTAAACAGTGACTGTCTGTAAGTGATAAAACTTAAGATGACATGGTTATAGATCTGATTGTAATGCAGTTGACAAAAAACTTAGCTTTTGTCTAAAATATAACAGTTTAAGATAACTATTAAAATGGCAGGGAAGCTGGGATGGCACAGCGGGTTAAGCGCTCACTTTGCAGTCCTGAGGATCGAATCCCGACCCCAGCCCAGGTGGACCTGTGTGCTGAACTGGGGTGTGCTTCCCATGCGAGAGGCTCTCAGTTCAGTTCTCACCCTGTGCAGCCCCCACCCACCTGTGTAGAACGAAACTGATGATGTGCAACTATGGAGACTGCTCTGGACCCTCCCCTTCTCTCTGTCTCTCTCCAAAACAATAAAAATCTTTTAAAAAATTGAACACTGGTAAAGTTGTCATACTTGATCAAAAAGATCTTACAAAATTATGAAATAATATTAAATTATTCATTTATCCAAAGTGACAATAAAAGTTATCAAACATAAGTACAAGTTAGCAAAACTTTAGTTCTTAGGATTGAGAAGGTTGTTTTCTTAAGTAATCAAAGTCTTGATTCAGATAACAGAAAACTATTTAAATAAAACGTAGAATCTATTTTCTAGGCAAAAAGATTCTCCTAACATCTTATCTGGCCAGTGACAGTAGGAATTTAATATCGACTCACACCAATAAACCTTTCCCATTTGCATGTCTTTAGAAAAGGGAATGTAAATGCATTTCACCAGAAGTGTGTCAAATCACTCTAGAAAAATAGGATCTTTTCCCAGAAAGAATTTTTAACCCATATATTAAACGAAACAAAACAAAACAAAACACACACACTCCATGTGAAACAACACACCCAGCAACCTGAGCCAAGAAAGGGACTATCCAAACACAATTCCCACTCCTATCGGTATTCCATAGACTCTGGGCTTTTTTCTTAAGACCCCCTGTTACCTATACATCTGCTCAATGATGATGATGATGGTAATAATATCATAACGACTGTATTTTACAGGTATGCATTGGGCCGTGGAAACCATTTTCACACAGACGCACAGGTGATAGCATGGATCTCTTCTGCTGATCTTTTTCTCTTTTTTTAACTTGTCTCCATCTCACTGCCAAGAAGAGGCCTGTGAGGAAGCGCAGTCTATTTGTGAGGAGGGTGGGGCAGGCAGCTGGGCTCCTCACTGGCTGCGGAAGTAAATGAGCTCCATGCATGCTTGTCGCCATTCGTGGGGTGACGTGAGACTGAGAGGTGATGTGAAGTCTAGGGGCATCATGGGAGTGGAGTGGAGCTTTGGGTGGGGTGCTGGGGGAACGAGTGGAGTCTGAGAAGTAAGCGCAGACTGCGGGGTGTGAAGGAGAGTTTGCCCAGCGTGGGAGGACGACCTGCAGTTTGGGGAGGAGGATGTGCAACCTGCAGGGCTGTGGGTGGGGGTGGGAAGGTGGAGCTTGTGGGTCACTGTGTCATTGAGACCCCCGCCCCATGCGAACATGGTCCTGGCACAACTTGCGCTCTGCAGCCCTTTGCTCTGCTCAGGGTAATGGTAGGAATGCTTGGGGAGTTTTCCGCTTCTCCTTTTAAACTGCTTGCTTCCGATAAACTGAACAATCTGGTCCTAGAGGAAAAGCACTATATGTTCTGCTACCCTTCCCAGCCAGGGCAGTCTTTCAGCAGTCTGTTAGGAAAACAAAAGATGTCTTTCAACAGAGGTAAAATATTGACTGTGTCTTGTACATTCTCACCCTCCTGTCTCCCTGGGGAACCATCTCCCTTAGAGTCACTGATCTGGAATCTTCTCATCTGCCTGTTCCACACCCTATACTTCCCCAACCCCAACTTTCCATCCCCTTAGCAGATACAGCCTTAGATGGTGTATTCACCTAGAAACTGTAATTCTGAGATCTTATCCAATTATATCCATTTGCTAGTTGTGTGACAGCAGGTAAATCACTAAACTACTCTGAGCTAATAATGACATCAGTCTCAGAGTCTATTCATTTATCCACTCATTAAACATGTTACTGAGCACCTATTCCAGTTGGGTCCTGGGCTAGGTGCTGGGACTACATCACTGAACAAGACAGATGCTTTCCTTACTCATGAAATTTGTCTCAGGCAATAAACTACTACATGCACAAATGGTAGTGTGTCCGTGGTGAGGTCAAGGTAAACAATAGATGCTCTATAAATATTTTTTGAACACATGAATGGATTTATGCCCTCCATGATTTGTTTTGTAAAATGACATTTGTGTTGAGATGTAATTCACATAAAATGGTGTTCACCCTGTTGAAATGTATGTTCAGTAGTTTTAGTATACAGGTACTTGTAAATGCATCAATCGTCACTATTTCCAGAGCATTTTTCTCACCCCCCAAAGAAACTTCATACCCATTAGCAGCCTCTCACATTACTCCTTTCCCAGTCCCTGACAGCCACGGATCTACCTTCTGTCTTTGGATTTCAACACTTTGAACATCATTAACAAATGAAATCACATAATACGGGGCCTTCTCTGTGTGACATCTTTCACTGAGCGTGGTTTCTCTGTGTATTAGAACTTCTTCCTTTTATATATTGAAATAGTTCAAAATGAAAACACACACACACACACACACACAAAGAAATAGTTCAGATATCACTTTCAAATGAATAATTCAATGGCTTTACTACAGGCACAAGGTTGTGCCACTTATTAACACAATCTCATTTGAGAATATTTTCCTAATTCCCAAAAGCAACTCAGCACTTGTTAGCAGTTACTCCTCATTCTCCCTTCCCGTGCGTCCTTTATGGATTTACCCATTTCGGTCATGGCATATAAAGGTAATCATACCCTGTATTCTGGACACTGGGAGCACCGGTACACAAATAGTTCTCTAAATGTATTCTTTTCATGTTTGCGAAACTTCATTCTTAATAGACAGCTTGAAATCAGTATTCCCCAAAAGCAGCTTGAGGGTAGAAAAATCTTGTTTCTCTTCACTATGTTTAGAAATTGATGACAGCCAATAAGAAGAAATGACCGTATCACCTTAATTCCTAACAGAAATGTGTGTTACGGGTACTTATTTGATGAGTAATCGTCTGGTGGCTAATGCATGTAATGATACAACCTGCCACCCGTCCAAATCTGTTTCGGCAACTTATAGAATGATCGCTTGGAGACGTTTGGTGAGCTGCTGTCTGCAAAGTGTGTTCTAGAAGTGGGTTTTTCCCTTTTTAATCATATGCTTAGTTCATCAGTGCGTCTTATGCTAAAAGTTTTGACAACTCAGTGTAAAATCCCAAATCTCCTCTTCTCCAACCCCCCTGGGCCCAGAGCGCTCACGCGGAGGCGCGCGGAGGCCTATCCGCGCTGTGGCTGCTCCCCTGCCGATTTGGGCAGGTGGCTCTCAGCACCCTGAGACGCAACCTCCTCGTGGATGGGTTGGAAATAAGGGTGCCTCCCTCGCGTTGGCGATTTTATCAGACGGATTGGACTTGATCGTTCACCAAATCACGGAGGATGTTTTAAACAAGGAGCCCGGTGCTTACTGCTTAAGCCCAGGCCCCTGGGTGTGGGGCCTAGTTCTTTCCAAAGTGATCCATTTCATGTTGTCAGAAAATGAAAACCTGTGAGCCAATGTTATTCTTTTTGCTTTAGTGATTGTAAAATCCAGTGCCATTTGTTGCCCTGGTAAGAGAAAGTTGGGGACAGAAGCGCTTTCTTCTCTTCCTTTAAGAAGAGCGGATTCTGGGTGGTGAGCACATAATGCAATATATAGGTGATGTCATGTAGATTTGTACCCCTGGGGACTATCTCATTGTTACCAGCCAATGTCACCCCAATACATTTCATTAAAAAAAGAAAGAAAGAAATTAAGTGGAAAACAAGAATGATTTGGTCGAATCTCAGAGGGGGCAGCAAACACGTCATTCTCATAAAGAACGATGTGGGACGTGCAGAGCCGGAGTGGTGGCGGCGGCCGAGCCGGCCTTGGCGGCTGCTGGGAGCCCCGCGCCACCGCGAGGGACGCAGGACGGAAGCGGCGCGGGCTCCGGGCCGGAGCGGAGCTCTGCGGGCCCCGGGTCGATGGCCGAGGCGCCGCGGCCCGGCCCCCGGCTCCCGGCCCCCGGCTCCCGGCCCCGGCGGAGACCCGCGGCTGGCGGCCCGGCTCCCGGCCCCGGTGGGGGCGCGCGGCCGGCGTCCCGGCAGCTGCGGGAGCTCTGCCGCCCGTGGCTGCGGCTCGTGGCGGGGCGGGCGCGGGAGCAGCGGCTCGGCCTCCTGCCCGAGACGGCGCGGGCCCCACGGCCTGGCCGCCGCTCGGATGTGCGCCTCGGCCGAGCCGCGGGCGGCGTGGCCCGGACGCTCTCCGGCCCGCAGCCACGATCCGGTCCCGGGTCCCGGGCCCCGAGCCGGGCCCCCCGCCCCGCGTCCCTGAACAATGAGTCTGGGCGGCTCCTGTCGTCGGCGATGTCCCTGTCGTTCGTTCTTCACCGGGTCCATTTCTCAGCCTCCCGGCTAGTGGCCAACGTCGTTGGGAGCCCGTGAGAATACAGCCTTTGTTCCCGCCTAAAATGATTTCGTTTTGTTTGCACCGTGTACAGCTTGGGGTACGGCACACGTCTGCACGTGTGTAAATCCCCAGCGTCCCCTTAGAGAACTGGGGAGTCGCTAGAGGAAGCCTGCAGGACCCAGGCATTCTTAGAGCCCCGTGGAAATGGAAAGAGATTCCCACGCGAGAGAAAGGAAGCAGTTCCAGGAGACGTGGAGGCTGTAAGGACACGGAGAGCCGTGGAGGACAGAACTCCGGGGCTCCGTTTCCTTCTCTCCCTCTCTTTTTAAGATTGATGTTGTTGGAGAGAAGGTGTGAGAGAGAGAGAGAGAGAGAGAGAGAAGGGCCCAGAGCAGTTTCCATAGTTGTCCATCATGAGTTGTGACGTGGTTTCACTCCACACGGGTGGATGTG
The DNA here is from genome assembly GCA_004027555.1 of Craseonycteris thonglongyai. Lineage (NCBI taxonomy): Eukaryota > Metazoa > Chordata > Mammalia > Chiroptera > Craseonycteridae > Craseonycteris > Craseonycteris thonglongyai. The sequence continues at coordinate 13,214 of PVKE010034671.1, forward strand.
GGGACCGAGCTGGGGGCAGTTCCGCATGTGGGTTCGCATCCCCTGGAGCCGGGATTGTGGGGAGCGGGAGTAGAGCTGGGGGCAGTTCCGCATGTGGGTCGCATCCCCTGGAGCCGGGATTGTGGGGAGCGGGAGTAGAGCTGGGGGCAGTTCCGCATGTGGGTTCGCATCCGCTGCAGCCGGGATTCCATGCCGGGACCACGCAGTCGCAGGGCAGGCGCTTGAGCTGCTGAGCTTTGCTGGCATCTGCTCTCCCTGCTTCTTGGAAACGCGGTGATGATTCTGCAGCGTCGTGGAGGGACCCTGTGCTCATTGCTTAGACGGCACGGAAGTAAGAGGTTCCCTTTCAGGGTTGAAGTAGCTGTCAGTGGGCTTCTCTCAGGGATGCAGGTGACACCATGCGCTGGAAGGTGACTGTCCCCTCTGAGCTGAGGCAGGAGCAAGAAGCTCTCCGGGTCTGGGGGTGGGGGAGGAGGGAGCAGGGCCTGGAGCTGCCTGAGAGGGGTCTGCGCTCCTGCTACCTTTGAAGAGGCAGGACCTCTGTCTAGGAGGGCTCGTCGCCCCACGTCCCCTCCACGGAAGGGAAGCAGTAAACGGAACTGAGTGGCCAGCGCCCGCTTCTCCTTAAAGCCCCTGAGGAGGCTCTTCGGAGCCGCCCTTCCACTCCTCCCTGGTGCCTGAGCTGTCGCCCCGAGTGGGCCCCTGGCCCGCCTTCAAACGGGCTGTTCTCTCTGAGGGACCCGGCCCACCGCGCCTTGCGAACGTCTGTGGACCCGGTGGGCGAGGGGTGAGGGCGAGGGGCTGGGGGACCCAGGGGCGGGGGCCGAGGGGTTTGGGGACGGGGTGGGTCTGCTTGCACGGCGTGTTCTCGGCCGTTTCGATCCCATGCACTAACCCCGCGGGACACACCAAGCACCTATGCATAGAAACCACGACTTTATTGACTAAACTGCCCACGCGGCGCCCCGAGAGGGTGCGCCCCTGCGGGTCCTTCTAGTGGCCACACGGCACAGGTGTTGGGGGCGCTGCTCTGGAAGGGGAGGCCAGCGGAATTGGATTTGGGAACGGGCTCCACCACCCTTGAGGAAAACGCCACGGAGGCAGCTCCTTAGAAGACCGGGGCTAAGAAGGGGCCGTTGGAGGTAAGGAACCAGGCCCAGCCACGTGGGGGCGGGCCCCAGGGGGGCAGAGGTGCAAGGACCAAGGGCGGAGCCGGCCAGGCCAGGGGCGGGAAGGGCGGCGCGGGCAGCAGGGTCATCCACAGGGGCAGCGGGACGGGGCAGCAGATCCAGACCGGCTGCGGGAGGGGCACCGCGTTGAAGGGCGTGGCCGAGGTGACGATGACAGGGGGCGCCTGGGCCACGGGCCGCGCGTTCCTGACCATCACTGCCCTCCACTGTCTCCTCCACCGGGCCCTCCTCTTCTTGAACCAGGCCTGCAAGCGGAGACAGAGAGGGCTTGGTGAGGACCCCGAGCGCTGGACGGCTCACGGGAGCCACACACGGCCGGCCGCTGCCCGCCCCGAAGACGCTGGCTGGCGGCGGAGGGCGCTGGGTCCCTCTAGCTGACAGGCCTTAGGACGCTTTGCGCCACAGCCCCGCGCTGCTCCACCCGCCGCGAGCAGCAGCTCCGGGCCAGGCTGCGGCTCGGCTGCCGGCTCTGCCTCTCCTCCCACCGTCAGGACGAAGAGTCCCCCCCCTTAGAGGCCGGGGCAGCTGAGCAGGGGCTCCCGGGCCTGCTGTCACCGCCGGGCCGGGCCTGTCTGTGTCCTGGGGGGACACAGGAACCGGAGGAAGGGGGTGTCTTGCACAGTCTCGCGGAGGGGAGCGGCCTCCATGCCGAGAAGGCCGTCCTCAGTGCACAGGGGAGAAGGGACAGGAGCCCTTGGGATGTTGACAGGAAAGCTCCCCTCCAAGCATGCCTACGGGGCCCCTCCTCCTCTGAAACCCCTTCACAGTGACCCAGATGTCCTGCGTGCCAGGCTGCGTCACGGGGGGCCCAGGCCGCTGGTGGCTGGTCTTGCTGGGACACGAGGCCAGCTGAGGCTCTGACGCTGCCCGAACAGTTTAGACTTTGGAGGTCATGAATGTCTCCGCTAAGTCGGCCCCTATTTACGAAACCCTTCAAGTCTTTGCCCCGCCAAGAGCGTGAAGGGACAGAGGCACAAAGTGGCCCCCGCTTTCATCTGCGGACCCCACCCTCCCAGGGCTCAGGACCAGGTCAGCTGACTCTGCTCTGGCTACAGTTCCAGGACCCTGGGCGCAGCCGCTGCTGTTCACTATGGCCGGTCACCCCGGGCCCTGCTACACAACCAGGAGGTCCCCGTGCCACCCACTACTCTGAAGGCCAGGACGGGGAACAGCTCTGTGAGGAAGACAGTCACAGCCGTGTGGGTGAGGGGTCACAAAATGACTCCTCCCTAAGGATCGGCCGACCCTCCCTGCAAACCAACGAGGCTGCCACGTAGACGTCCCTGTCTTCTCAGTGTCCTGGGCAATGGGGTTTGCAGGCTGCACATTTTAAGACACACACACACACACACACACACACACACGACTGTCTTTGGCTGCCCCACGACCGGCTTTCCTTCGTTCCCTTCAGGAGGTGAGCGCTTCTGCTGCAGGACACTGTGGCCCAGAAAAACCACTCTAACTGAGCGCTTTGGGGACAGACGCGAGTGCACCCACGCCCGGTCTTCATAAACGACCTAAACGCAGCGAGGCTTAACGAAGCCATAGGCTGCTGCTTGCTTCAGATTCCCACTGCGCGTCTCACGAAACACATCTTCCTGTATCTGCAAAGTAGAGCAGGGGAACCTGCATTCACATGTCCTGACAAATACTGTACGATCTCATCTAGATACGCAATCTAACTCAGAACCCCCAAACCAACCCATCGAATACCAACCCCCACAAAACACAAACACAAAAGCCCCGAACCGGAAACTTCTGGAAAAAGGTCAGATTTCTGGTTCCCGGGGCGGGGTGTGGAGAGGGAGAGAGGGAGTCCGGGGAAGGCGGGGAGACGGTACAAAGTTCCAGTTAGGAGACAAATCCGTCCTGGGGACGTACTGCCCACCTCGGCAACTACACACTGCTCTTTCGTATACATCAGGGGTCTCCAAACTGCGGCCCGCGAGGCCCTCTCCTCCGGCCCGTGGAGACCTTTTTATCTGAAGAAAACACTATTAAATAAATAATTAAAAAGGACATATGTGTTTTGATTCTTTTTTATGTGGACCTCGAGTGTGTAGTCGGCCCCCAAACTGCCGTTTGATAGTTAATGCGGCCCGCGGGCTGAAAAGTTTGGAGACCCCCGGCCTACACGACAGTTGTCCGAAGTAGCATTGTACACCTGGAACCTCCAGTCTTTGCCAGCCTGTGTCACCCCAGTACTTTCCACAATGAGAAGGTGACATGAAAACGGAAGGTGTTAGAGCACACCCTAAGGGTTCTCGTCACGTGGGAAATAAACCAAACAAAACTCTTCTTTCCTTGCTTTTTGTTGGGATCCCTGTGACATGAGGGACGTTAAGTAAACGTAGTATGGTCATCATTTCGCCCTATGGGAGTCAAATGCTTAGGCTGCACACCTGGGCCTCATACATGGCTGCATGTTAACTCTCTCAAGACATCCCAGAACTGTCGATCGGAAGAATTCATGCTGCGGGATTTGGACATCGATGACAAGTGATTCCTATGTGCTTCTCGGGGCTCCTTGTTCCTCTAGAACCCTACTGGGGGCGTCATGCACACCCACGGAGGGGGAGCAAGCAGAGGTCTGTCCTGCCACCCTGGCCAGCCGGGACCGGGGCCAGCCTGGGGCTCAGGATGCCCGCGCCCAGTGGTCTGCGCGGCGGGCCTGCTCCTCAGCCCGCCCAGCGCCACACCTGCAGCCCGTGGCTGTCACCGCACTCACACGCACTCTCCACGGCCAAGCCAGCACCCACTCTCCACGGCCAAGCCAGCGCCCACTCTCCACGGCCAAGCCAGCGCCCACTCTCCACGGCCAAGCCAGCGCCCACTCTCCACGGCCAAGCCAGCGCCCACTCTCCACGGCCAAGCCAGC
>PVKE010034672.1:0-17275 GCA_004027555.1 Craseonycteris thonglongyai
GAGAGAGAGAGAGAGATACAGAGACAGAGAGAGAACTGAACTGGGGGAACTCCCCAGTTCAGCATATGGGTCCGCACGGGCCGGAGCCGGGATTCGATCCTCAGTCCCTGGTGCTGCAAAGTGAGCGCTTAACCCACTGAGCCATCCCGGCTTCCGCTGTTCTTATTTTCTGAGTATTCCATATACGAAACTATAATTTGCAACTATCTAACTTAACAAACTCTAAGATATGATACATCAAATAAAAATAGCATAAGTATAGTAACTTAATTCTGTATGCCCTTTTGCCTGGAAATCTGATTCCATTTGTTTCTTTTTGTTTTGTTTTTAATGAAGAGTAATTCAAAATAATAAAAATAGTACCCAAAATTGAGTCATCAGTTGAGTCTCTCAGAACCAAGATAGGATGAAGCCAAAAACAAAAGAAAAAAAGAAATAAAAAAAAGATCATTGTTGTTATTCTTTCAGAACTGTAACCCTTTGCTAGCAAAAAATAAATGAATACAAGTTTTTCCAAGTATCTTTCAACTTAGGTTTCTTTTACTTTATAGCTATTATCATATAAACAGCATGTCATGATTTTACACACACAAACACACACACACTAAAAACAAAGCAAATATATTAGTTTCCTATTGTTGCCATAGGAAAGAACCACAAAGCTTAAAACCACACAGATTTATTGTCCTGGAGCTCAATACTGAAGGTGAGCAGTCTAAAAAGGGTGGGCAGCACCATCTCACTTCTAGAGGTCCAGTGTGAGAATCTGTTTTCTCACATTTCTCCAGCTTTTAAAACCTGCCCTCGTTGCTTGGCTCATATCCATTTCCCCCATCTTCAAAACAAACAGTATAGCATCATCACTGGCCTCTGACTTCCTGCCTCCCTCTTGAAAAGCCCCTTGCGATCAATTATATCAAGCCCAGCTATTCCAGCATAATCTCGCCATTTCAAGATCCGTAACTTAACCACAGTTCCTTTTGCTATGTAAGGTAACATATGTACAGGTTCTGTGGATTGGGACATGAACATCTTTGGTGAGGGGTGAATTATTCTGCCCAACCTAGACAGGAAAGCCAAGTGTTTTCACTCTGTGGTTTTCACTCTGTGATTTTCAGGAAAATGAGCACAAATATCGACCACTTATGACACCACAATTTCAAACTTCCTTGCACCCAACCCTAGCTTGGATCAATGAACTAAATCCCGCAGGACAAACGTAGCCTGCAGCCTGTTTTTTGTAATTAAATTTTTATTGGAACACAAGCACATCCATTCACTTGTGTATTGTCTGTGGCTGTTTTCACAGTAAAAGAGCAGAATTAAATTGTTGCAACACTAGATGACATAGTTCACAAAGTCTATCATATGCACTGTTTGGTCTTTTAAAAGAAGTTTTTTGGCAAGTAATCATTAGCTACATTTTTAATTGCTAGGATTAAATTTCAAATTCATAAAACTACATAAAAACTTGAACAAGGTTGAATTTTTTTTAAGATTTATTTTATTATTTTTGACGAGAGAGAGAGAGAGAGAGAGAGAGAGAGAGAGAGAGAGAGAGAAGGGGGAGGGCCCAGAGCAGTCTCCACAGTTGTACGTCATCAGTTTTCAACATGGTTTCATTCCACACAGGTGGGTGAGGGGCTGCCCCGGGCAGGAACCAGGCAGGGGCCTCTTGCATGGGAGGCACATCCCCACAAGCTGGGAGCTGAACAGGGGGCCTCAAATATGAAGTTCATCCTGTTGAGAACCGAACTGGGGGCCACTCCCCAGTTTAGCATATGGGTCCACATGGGTCAGGGCCAAGTTTGATACTTGGACCCTGGGGCTGCAAAAGTGAGCGATTAACCTGAGCCATCCTGGCATCTCCAAACAAGGTAGAATTATTAAATAAAATAGTATATAATTTTTATCATCAATCACCATCATAATTATGATTATTATTTGGATATCACTCATTCATTGGCATTTAATAAAGCACTGTGCCAAACACTTCATATACAAGTTCATTTAACACATACAACATTCGTTAAGTATTAGCTTCAATTTCCAGATGAAGAAATCAAGGCTTTAAAAGGATAAGTATGTGCCCAAAATAACATGCTAATCCCTCCATATTTCTCTGTTGTATATATATTTTTAGTTAATCATTATAAGTTTGTTTTATTAATATGATTTTTTTCCATTTAAATTATTATATATGTGCACATACACAACAATTATGGATCTCTTTCTCCTCTGATGCAGTATGCACTAATGAAAAATAAGATTAAATGTAAAGAAGTACAATTTTGTGAGGTACATGATGTGCACAGTCAAGCTACATTTTACTTTTCAGAGAACAGTTTTTAAGAAATAGAAAATTTAAGAACATCACATTTTTTATTTTAGTATTACATATGAGAGAGCATCTATTTTAGAAGTTTTTTAAAGGACATTCACAGGCTTTCTCGATCCTAGCTCTCAAATTTATTGCTTGTATATGAAGAGAGTATTCCTTAGTTTTGTAAAGATCAGAGCATATATCAAAACAAATATATGAAAAATATTTTTAAAATCCTCAAAAACCAATAAATTCACTCATAAATGCAATTCTACTTAATTTTAATAATTAACTTTATAATAGGAAAATCAAGATTTAGGATAAAAACTAATGAGTATGTTTATTATGGAGTATAGACATAATTAAGTAATTGTATTCAAATTTCTGATTAATATTACTGGACAGTATTTACTGTGGCATTTTAAAAAATCAATTTCAAATATTTCCTGTTGGTATATCAGGTGGTATACTACAACCTAATAATTAGTATTTTGGCTACACATTCAGGACTTAACCTAGAGCAAACCTATCAGGAGACTAAAAGCAGTTACTCATTTGTGTTACCTCTACTCTCCTGAATATGTGCAGTCTCATATATTTAAATACATGTGTGGGATTAAAGACAGCTACATATTCTTTGCTACTTTTCCCATTGAGAGATGGTGTATAATTCTCTTCCCCTTCGAGCCTGGTCAGCTGCATGATTTGCTCTACCAATAAAATTTGCAGAGGTAATGTTCAGGGACTACATCGGTGTTCCCCTGGGCCTCTTGAAACACTCTCTTTGGGAACACAGAACTGCCATGTAAAGTGTATGGCTCACCATGCTGGAACCATCATGTTCTGATTGTCTCAGATAAGAGATATAAGATGGAGTTTGTCTGCCATGGAGAGAAGAGACAGGATCACTGAGAAAGGCCACCCCTAAGACCTAAAAATGCAGAGCCTGTCTAAAGTGGAGGCTGTACTAAAACAATAGAGAACTCCTTTCCCTCACCACCTGACCAGAAAGTACAAGCAACTGCAGCCCACCACCGAGGGAGAAAAAAAGTGTGCAGAGGGACACAATTCATGTAAAGATGAACAGAGAAGCTGAGTCCATAAGCTTTAGAGAGTGATCCCTTTTGATCAGATCTTGGACCTGACTGGAAGGCACTCAAGTTTCTACAATGCTGTCATCTTAGAATCTATCATCCTTCCAAAGAGTGGCTGGAGTGAATTGCAATCTCTGTTTGGAAAGTCATTTACTAGTATTTTACAAATATTACTATGATAATTGCAAAGAACTCCAGAGTAGTAACATGAATGACTTAATAGCTATCTCTAAATTTATTAAAGAAGTATGGCCTTTTTATTGGCAAGTATAATCATTAAAAGAAAGGACTCAAATAGAATTTTATCATTAACTTTATAGCTCCATGATCCATAAGCTATGACACCATTGACTGTTAGTCTTATTCTCAAGGCAATTTCTTGTCCTTTATTATGGTGCCTGCTAGACTGTACTGTGCCTTGCTGGCTGGCATTCCCCCCTGCTTTAACAATAGTATATTGCAGAAAATTGTAAAGATATCTATATTAGATATCTTTCATATTTAAATTTTGGAAAAGTCTAGGGATATAAGCATCCATCTAAAGAAGACAACTAGGGGAAGCCAGGCTGGCTCAGTGGGTTAAGTGCTCACTTTGCAACTCTGGGGTCCAAGGATCAAGTCCTGATCCCAGCCCATGCGGACCCATGTGCTGAACTGGGGTGTAGCCCCCAGTTCGGTTCTCGCTATGGTGAGCTTCCCATGTGGGAGGCCCCCACCCGGTTTCTGCCCTGCGAAGCCCCCTGCCCACCTATGTGGAATGAAACTGTCAAAAACTGATGACATACAACTATGGAGACTTCTCTGAGCCCTCTTCCTTCTTTCTGTCTCTCTCTGTCTCTGTCATTCTCTTTGTCAAAAACAATAAAATCGATCTTTAAAAAAATAAAGAGGACAACTAGGGATGCTGGGATAGCTCAGCAGATTAAGCGCTTGTCTCACAACCTCGAGGTCTGGGGACTGGGTCCCGGCCTCAGCCCGTGTAAGCCCATATGCTGAACTGTGGTGCAACTGGTAATGCTGAGATAGTGGCAGATGTTCTCGCCTTCCATGAGGTAGGACCCCAGTTTGGTTCCTGCCCTGAGAAGGACCACATCTACTTGTGTGGAATGAAACTATCACAACTAATAATGTACAACTATGGAGACTGCTCTGGGCCCTCCCCACTTCTCTCTCTTTCTCTTTCTCTCTCTCTTACCTTCTCTCAAACAATAAAATAAATCTTTAAAAAATAAGTAAGAAGGATAAAAAGGGAAGTATATTATGCAAAAATAATATTCCACAAAATACAAAACAAAATTTGTTTTATTCTAAAAAATACATATACTCCATATATGAGGCATATAGAATTGACACAGCCAGTAGAATTAACTATGCTGTGTTTAAGTGAATGCTTATTGAATTGCTGTCTTGCTGAATTTCTGATTATTTTTTGGTTCTTCATTTTTTTTCTCTACTTGGAAATATCATTTAGGAAGTAGAGCTTATTGCTTTGCAGAAACTTTGGTAAGGTCTTTCATAGTATCCAGGATAAGAATGCTATATGAGAACTACATAGCTAGTATCACTACACCTTGATGTAGGAAATCAGGGATTTGTTCAATATTAGTAGGAAAGCATAGGAAAATCTTTTCCATGTGACTACTAATTCACTTCAATTAAATAAACATTCATTTTACTTCCATGTGCTAGCCATGAAAGACATGGGCTGTCAGCTTAATAAAAGAAGAATGAAGTGCTCACTTACTAATTTGACTCGATGGCCAGGAGTAGCACTGATTTCCCATGTGCATTCCTTCCTGCTTGGGTACTTGTCCGGCCAGTTGGGGCTGGTGATGAAGCCACTTGGACTGTGGATCTTCTGTTCACACTCAGCTGTACCAATAACGATAATGTCAATCAGTGTGGAAATATAGCCCAGAATTGGGCCTCCAAGAAAACAGCTTATTCACCCAGTATGTGCTGAAAGAGTTTCCTGAATACTATCATAGAAATCATCACTCCAGTCACTGCTATCATATTCATCTGCTTTGGCATACATGTTGCTAAGCATAGTCAGGCAGTGGTTGTTTTCTTGCTTACTTAAAATTAAGTGTTTACAATGAATTAGACAAATGTCTAAAAGAAAATGAGTTGTTTTAAACTGCTGGATTGGCAAGCTTAGACTTTAACAGAGCAACATACATTGGCAATCAAGGACATCAACACTTATGCAAGGGATTTAGTGCAACACAACTAAAAAATCAATGGATAGTGCAATTTCAATTCTTTTTCTATTAAGAGAATAATCAGGGGGAAGCCGGGATGGCTCAGTGGGTTAAGCGCTCACTTTGCAGCACCAGGGACCAGGGGTCGAACCCCGGCCCGTGCAGAACCATATGCTGAACTGGGAGCTCCCCCAGTTCAGTTCTCTCTCTGTCTCTGTCTCTCTCTGTCTCTGTGTCAAAAATAAAAATAAATAAATAAAAATATATTAAAAAAAGAGAGAGAATAATGATTTACAGCTAATTAACATCATTAAGCTATTTTATAAATTATTTATTTACGTTTTCTCTCTCCCTTAGTGAAAATACATACTTGAAATACCTAAACTAAAATTATAGCCACTAGAGTAAACTAACCCTAATTTGATCAAAGTGAAATGAAACACTAAGGGGAAAAATAAGTGAATAGGTACTAGCCATGGAGATAGCTTCTGAACTAATTTAAAGAATATTTCATTCAACTAATGTGAAGTTTCTTTTAGATATTTCAAAATTAAAATAACTTCATCTTAAAGGGTTTCATTCCATACTATTAAAATCAAACTTAAAAAATATTGAATATTCTCAGGTTATGTTCATTCTATATAACATTTTTAGTTTTTCCCTTTTATTTTGACATTCAATGTTATTTTATATTAATTTCAGGTGTGCAGCATAATGGTTAGACATTTGTATAATTTACAAAATGATCCCCCTGACTAGTCTATATCCACCTGGTATCATACATAGTCATTACTGTATTATTGACTGTATTCCCTGTGCTTTACTTTATATCCCCATGACTATTTTGTAACTACCCATTTGTATTTCTTAATACTATCACCTTTTTCACCCTGTCCCTCTTGGTCCCTCTATATAATTTATGAAGCACCACCATACACATCCTGGTTTAGACTGTGAATTATTTGTTATGTATTATGTATCCCACTTTAAAACACAATAAATTCTCTGAAAATTTCTAAGAAATCTCTTTGGGGAAATTCTTTAGTAAATGGACAAAACACCTGTTACACTGCAGGGCTGCACAAGGAAGGTAAGACACCAACATAAATGTGCTATTGTCACATTCCTTACTACTAGACCTTTATCTTAAATGTGCTAGGTGTCCATGGGGAGGTTTGGATTCATAACAGAGGAATACAAAAAGGAGGTGAAATTCAGCTCCTTTCTAAACTGTATACGATCATGTAGCAAGACAAGAACTTTAAAGTCTGGATCCTGTCTTGACAAGGGCTTTCTGAATTCCATGATTCCTGTCCTTGACTTGCTGTGTTAAATGTGGAGTCTCCATTATCTGGCAAAGAGCCTGCGAGACAAAGCCAAGAGGCTCATTGCCAAATTGTAGAAGGTTCATGCACTGCAACAGAGGTAAAAGAAAACCCTACCCCACTACTGGAATTAAGAGCAAACTATATTGGGGTACCTGGATATAGTTCCATCTAAAATGAAGTTTCCTATAAAATATTTTCTTGCAAATATTTACTGTAATGACCAGAAATTTAGGGTATCTACATTTATTTGCTACCTGTGAGCCATAGGCTACCTGCATACTCTGCCAAAGCTGTTCCTTTTTTTCTCTGAGTTACCTTTCATTTATGCAAAATAACGGGGTCTATTCCCCAGCCTGTTGATTTCATAGAATACTAAGTTAAGAATATGAGAATCTGCATGAGTCTATGCTCATACACGGAAGTAAAAAGAGACAAAATCCTGCTCGCATATGATTCTGAGCAATGTCAATAGCTCAATGAAAACACAAGGGAAAGAAACCCTGACCCATGACCATATTTGAATGGAAGTAAATGGAACAAGGATTAATTCAGGATACTCTATACCATTTGAACTTGCTGTGCATACAAAGGGCTGCTATCTTTGGTACTAGTCAGGTATCTACCAATCTACATTTTATAACTCAAGTTATAAAATCTGCCTTAGAAATTCTTTCAAAACAGTCATAAATCTAAGTTAAGTGGAAAATTCAGGAGCAGATCTCAAAAGAAGATGAAAGAACCAAATAACTATTTCTTGTTCCCATCTAGCTCATACTGGCGGAAGAGATTAAGATCATTGTTTTTATAAAATGTTGGAATATTATAAGGCCTGCAAGCCAAGAACTGGTAGGATATTGTTGTGCTACTAGTATGACATTTTCTTTTTTTTAATTTTTTGCCAAAACCAAGACTTAAAACTTTAAATGGTACCTTGTCTACCATTTCCAAATGTCTTTCCTCTGGTAGGCATTTGAGTTTGATACTCCTGGTATTTAAAGGAGCAACACTCGTGTAGCACATACATGAGATATTTTGGGGAGGGAAATTAAACCAAATGCAAAGCATTTAGCAGAAGTTACGTTTAAATATAAAGACTGTAATAATGTCTGTTCTATAATGTCCTGGGGATAATGTGGTGCTTTTCTGGCTGCCAGATGCTATCATCACAGCATCTATGTCTGTTATTCAGAGTTATTCTAATGTTGCCCATGTGTGAAGTACAGAACCTTAGGTAACATGAGGTTTCCAATAGTTTGCCTTGGATCTCTAACACTACATTTTTTATTTTACAATTGAACAGTCAACAACGATATCACTCAACGATATGATCAACTCTACCAGGAAGCAGTGCTTTACCTAAAACGGCATGAAATTCTAGCTGCTGTCAAGAAAAGACACTCTTTCATACCTTCCTTGCAGTCGTGTTTATTTTCATGCAGCACAAATCCATTGCGGCACTGACACATGTAACTTCCCATTGTGTTCACACATTCGTGTTGACATCCGCCGTTATCCTTAGAGCATTCGTCTTTGTCTAGCAAAGAGATAACCCCCACATTTAGTAAGTAGCTTTAAAAACAAAGAATATCAAAGGAGAGTCATTTACTTGTTGTTAACACTGGCAAAGGGTAAACTACATCACAGGGGTTCTTGTTCCCAACATAAAACAAAACAAAACTAAACGAACCAAAAAACGGATAGTGTCTTACTTCTACCCAGTCCTTGTTTAGCTTGGTGCCCTGTACCAAAAATTGAGTTTCCAAGACCATTTGTGCTAGGATGAGAACTTGTAGCCCGCTTCAACTCCTGGAGTAGAAGTTTTAGATAAGAAAGAAGAAAAAAACATCTTTTTTCAGCTAATCCTGAACATTTATTGCCAATTAAAAATAAGTAGATTTAAAATTGTCAGTAGTTTAAATAAATGCAAAAAACAACATTAATGTAGAAAGAAATCTTTCAATATATTAACCATGGTGTTTAGACAAAGGCTAAACAAGTTTCCAAAATTTGTGTGTAATCACTTTTAAAAGATCAGATAGTATAATTATTGTAGCAGATTTTTTTCATTAATCCTTCAGTTGTGCTAAGCATTAACGAATCTGGGCATTTCATAATATTCCAAGACAGGGACAGTAAAGCATTAGACTATTCTAAAGAAGAAAGTTAATCTTTATATTTTTTAAAAATCTACTCCAGTAGACCAATTTATTAATAAACAATTTTCTAAAAGAGATTTTACTGCACTAGATGCAAAGGTTAGAATAAGAAACATGAGCTTTAAGAAATAGACAACAAATGCACTACAGCAACAAAAGCTATACTAGATTAGCAGGCAATCAATCCAGAAAGAGGCATCAGCCACCATATTATGTCACTCAGCTCTCATTTCATGGCCAGCATGCCCATTAAAGTCAAAACTGGCAGATTGCTCATGACACATATATATGATGACATATCACTCAGATGCCCATCACTCCCACAGCACAGAGAACCAAAGGACACACGATAGTCATATCAGAGGTTAGGCTAAATTCATAATTTCAACTGTCAACTGATTTTTCTAATGGGAATTTGTGGGTTAATTGTGCCACACAAATAGCAAATACTATATTTGCTTTTTTATCAAATCAATATTCACTCTATAGAGACAAATTCAGAGGAGACTTTTTTTTTTAATCAAAGAATCTGACAGTAATTTTTAAGGCTACATCATTTTTTTCTCTTTTGGAGCATGGTTACACAATACTGTATACACATTCTTTGGGATGGATTTCATGCATTGGCAAAATCAGAATACTCATTTTTCCAAATACACACAGGCAGTCCCAAAGTTCTAAAGAATAAATAAGAATCAATATATCTGTGATTTATATGTTCTCTACCTATCCTTAACAGTTTCATTACATTTTTAATACTTACTATGGAGACCCTCCCCTCACCCCCCCCCAAAAAAAGCACAACAAAGGTAGAATGAAGAAAATTCTCTAGCGTCAATCACCAAAATATAGAAGAAATTACAAGCTAATGGAGAATTAGCCTTGTAAACTGAATTTTAGAGAAATTTATAATAAATTGGAAGCCTTGTTTTTTATTTATATTAAGAGTTAAAATGATAGTTTAAAGGGGATGCCAGGATGGCTCATTGTGTTGAGCATTCGTCTTGCAGCCCGAGCTCTGATCATGTCCCAGCTCTGATCATGTCCCAGCCCAGCCCGTGCGGATGCATATGCCGACCTGGGGTGTGGCCCCCATTTCGGTTCTCACTGGGTGAGCTTCCCATGTGGGAGGCCCCTGGCTCACAGGAGCGTGCCTCCATTGGAGAAACCTCTGACCTGGTTCTGGCCCTGTGCAGCCCCGTGCCCACGTGTAGAGTGAAACTATACCGAAAACTATTGACATACAACTATGGAGATTGCTCTTGGCCCTCCCTCTTCTCTTTCTCACTCTCCCTCTGTAAACAATTAAAATAAATCTTTAAAATTATAGTTTATGAGTTATTAATGACCTGTGTAGAATGGATGGATGGGTAAATCATATTTTCTCCCACTATGGTAGTAGCTAACTACATTTTCTAATTCAGACAATCAAGCAGTAAATGATTTAAATTTATTATTTTAATGTACCTTCCCAAAAATTATTTAAGTTGTTTCAGAAAAGTAAATGCTTCTTCATGAATGAATGTAGAAATATAATACACTTCATCGCTGTTAAGTGGAAAGAGCTAGTTTAAAATTTTCTGGTGCCTGTGTTACTTGCTCTGAAAGAGACACATATTTCATTCTATGAAAATGTTTATATAATGATTGTTCTTAAAACCTGACAGAGTATACTGTAGCTGTACTGTAAAGTCAACCAGACTTTTGAGAGTTGGTTGAAAATCTAACAACTGTAAGTAAAGTAGGTTAGAGAAAATTTGTTCACATCTGCTATTGACTGGTAAACAAATTGACTGCTATGTATCAAACCCCATGGTAGAAGGACCCCTGAATCATCCTGTTATCTGGATCTGTTTGCATTGCTGTACATGAAAGATACAAAAATGTTAAAATAAAAACATGAACACAAGTTATTATTGCTAAGTTTTTAAAATCCATAGTCATTCCATAATGAAAAAAATTCTAATTCATAAAATATATCTAACATTTAAATTTCATTCTAGTGGAAATCTCAAGTCATTAGGTTGTACGTATATATATAAGGAAACTTATTTTCTTTAGATTTGATAGAACATAATCTGATCTGTGGTAATGGTAACTGAAGAGAAATAAAGTTGAAAGTGAAACAAATATCTGAATAGTAATTATTTTGCAACCAATTATTCATATTTCTGTTGTGCTGGAAAGATAATAATTTTAAAATAATTATTAGAGGAGGAAGAAGAGCAGAAAGCATAAAAGAAAGATTTTATGTTTTCATTATTTTCTAAGTATCTATTATTTTTTAGTTTCCCAGTTGATTAGTGTTTTCATGAATATATTCTATGCTCTAGACTTCTTTTTTTTTTGTAAGATTTATTTTATTGTTTTTGACAGAGAGAGACAGAGAGAAGGGGAGGGCCCAGAGCAGTCTCCATAGTTGTACATCCTCAGTTTTCGACATGGTTTTGTTCCACACAGGTGGGCGAGGGCTGTGCAAGGCAGGAACTGGGCTGGAGGCCTCCCACGTGGGAGCCAGGGACTGAACTGAGGGGTGAGAACCTAACTGGGGACCTCCCACTTTGGAAGCACACCCCAGTTCAGCACATGGATCTACACGGGCCGTGGCCAGGACTGGGATTCGATCCTCAGTCCCTAGGTCTGCAAAGTGAGCCCTTAACTCGCTGAGCCATCCGGTCTAACCCCGAGACTTCTTGTGTAGGAAAGGTCATCAAACCAGGGTACAAAAATTATTAATGTGATTATCTTTTCACTTTCTCTTTTTTCTATTAGGACACAAATTACCAGTATTTTGAACAGTGATATGCCAAAGGAGAGAAGGGAAGAAGGTGCAAATATTATTTAGTCTAGAGTTTTAAATGTCTCTCAGAATGACTGCATAACAGATTTAATAATTGAGAGTTATATTAATAATTCATTTGAAATTTTCTAGGTTTTATACTGTAGTCACAAATATTCAAAAACAGTTTTTATTCGTGAGAGAAAATAAATGTTTTGTTGAGTAGAAATAAAAACATTTATTTTGTGCAGATGGAAATTAGCCTCCTCCATTGGAAAGGACATATCTGCTTTCCATTCCTTCATGTTAGATGAAGGAAAGGTTCATTATTAGGGACAAAGGAGTTGGTATTTTCCCATTGGAGGCCTGCAGAATATCTCTAAGACTATCAGAGGCCATCAGTCTATGAAAAATATATAGTGGACAGAACAGAAGTGGCAACCTGTATCAAGTTCTTGCAAGATTAAAAAATAAAAATTTTCTTTTTGCATAAAGCTTCCTTGTCTGTAGAAAAAGAAGGGTCCATGCATCAGAATGGAAACATATATGAGCAGATATACTCCCAATAAATGCTCAACTATAAAAGAAACAGACCCATGCACACTTATACAGCTACACATTCACACACACATACTCTCATACATGTGTATATACATACATGGCACACACAGGTTTCAACAAAAAACTACTGAATAATCATTGTAAACAAAAGTGCTAATAAACTCTGAGTGCTATAATAGACAATCTACTCTTTATAAAACATGCAAATATTTAAATATTGTTACTAATGAAAACTTGGAACAGAATTCAAAATCATAGGAAAGTTTTCATTGCATTCCTGTTTGAAATTAGGCACACTAATATTCAAAGATTATCAAAATATTATCAACTTGAAGTTCTTTTAAAAATATCTATGACCATTCCATGGGAGAAATGGTATACAGGAGAAACAATGTACAGAACTATCTGCATACAGTGAAAGGTAGGTAGATGAAGAGCATATCAGTTGATATTACTTCAATTTACACATAGAAAGTTACACAAATCATTTTATCTGACTCTTATATTTATTACAGACAAAAATAAAATGAAATTCAGGGAATCTGGGTTTATTCCATTTCTGCCATTAAGGAAGTCACTAGGTCTGTCAGTAACAGATCACATTCCCATTAAAGTTATCTTTGACAAAGACTGCTTTTAAAGTAGGTTTATTCTTCAAATTCTGTATTCTCACTATTGCAGAAAGAAGGTAGCATGTCTATACTCAACTCTCATTGCCTTAAGTCATTTGTTATATTATTCCTAAACAATGAATGGTACGATTAAATATTTAAAAACATGTGTTTGCATGCATAAAATTCTACAACTATTTCCTTTAAATTTAACCTACATAAAGAAAATTAACTGTGTTCTGAGTAGAATACATTTAGTTAACTTTGCAAATTCGTGTATTTGCATTTTAATACATTATACAAAATTAAGTTTGGTTTTACTATCATGTAGAGTTAAGTAATTATTGTTATTCTAAAAGCAAACCTCATTCAGTCCAAGAAAATAACAGTAATACAGGGTCCGGTAGAAGTAATTCCCTTTTTGAAGTAGTATAAGTGTGCTTGAGTATGATATCTTTATGTTACAGAATTTTGTAATAAATGATTTGCTGTAGATTACCATCTTATAAAAAAGGGGCATTTCTGTTGTGGTTCCTGTATATTATTGGACTAGATATGTTCTATAAAATACCTATGCTGCTATATTCTGAATTAGCTAAAAATTGAATAGATATAAAATTCTAAAGGTTGTCCAAACAACCTTACTAATTTTATACTACTAAATTTCCATTAGTATTTTATCATATACAACTTTTTTATACTATGAATCATTAAATTATCTTTATTATTAAGTTAATACAGGATTATATATTATTACACTTCAAGCATTGTTAGAACTCTAACATATTTTCTATGTGGGTAGAACTGATCTATGAAAATCGGTAATCTTTGGTAAATTATGATCTTGTAAGATTATATATATTGAGGACATTAAATAACCTAAGTCCTTATTCATTGCCATTTTTTGAAAGGACCACATTAGCTCTTTATTAAAAATATGAAGTTTTATATTCCCTTCCATTGATCAAATGTCTTCCCCAGGAAATTAAATGTGAAATAGATCTAATACTCACCTTGCAACACAGTATTTTAAATATGAATCTGAAAAAACTGCCAAGACTTTTCAGTGCATCGAAAAGAAAACACTAAAGTTTACCCTTAATGATACCTATCTTGTACTTAGAAAGTAATAACCTAATAATGATATGAGAAGTATATCCATTGTTTTTCAGGTCACAAAGGTGTTGAGTGTAACATATAATGAATGGTATTTGCAAAGGGCGTGATCAGCTCTTCTGGCTAAGACAAACTAAGATAAATGGGGGCATAAATGCTTTTTTTACTTAACTCCTCAGCTGCTTCATCTGTCAAGTGAATATTACAATGAGAATGTTACAGCTTTATTGTAATTATTAAAGAGATACTATATGCCTGCTTAGTAAATTCTCAAAATGGCAGCTATAATATGAAGGTTTAGGGTTTATATTGCCCTTGAACTTCATTGTTGTTCTGTGTACTTAACTACCTACATGCCATCAAATAATGAGGCTAGACTCTATCAAAATGAAGCATTATCACCTAGTTGGTTTATAATTTTTAAATATAGCACTGATAAATACTAAAAACAGGGATGATTTTCAAAAATGATCTACATCAGTAAATGTGATTTATAGCAATTAACTAGTATGAGCGTAAGCCTTATTAAGGTACTAAGATAATTTTACAATTATACACCTACATGGAGATAGAAATAAAAATTATGTACTCTCATGTGCTGGAGCATAACATCTTCTGTACGTGTCTCTTTATTTATATTATAAGAATTAAAGTAGCATGCCTTATATTTCAACAGTATTATCCTAAAGACACAAATAACCCAACTAAATGATTTGAAAAGTTTGCCTGATCAAAAATAGCAGAGTGAATTTTAAATATTCTAAGTAAATTTAAATGTAATCTTACTTCATCATCAGTGTAGGTAGCATATTTGTTTTTAAAAAAGTATTATTAAATAAAATATGTAACTAATTTAAAGAAAAATGATCCTGAATGTTATTAATATTATGATAAAATGTATTTACTTTATAATTTGAAGTTTAAATAAATATTTAGGGGGCTCTAACATAAGAAGTCCTATCTTTAACCACTGGAAACCTAAAATTTGTAAAACACATGATATTTATAAAAGAGTGAAGTTTAAGGAAGCCTTCCTTTCAATGAATAGAATATAAAAATTCTACCTGAGAAGAATTTTTTAAAAGGTAATTAAACATAGGGGAAGTAAAGAAATGAGAACAAGGAAGCTGAGAGCCATTGTACTGTATTTTGAATGTACTTTTGTGTATGACTTAGACCTCAATGGAGCTTATAAACCATTAACTTCAATTACACTGAAAACCTCAAACAAACCTTGGGCATTGTAAATCTAATTAATTTTAAACACATGGGGACTGGAATAAATGGACTTTGAATTAACTCAATCCAAATTACCTAATATTAAAACATAATTGGAATGCAGTTGGTTTAAATTGCTTTCCAGTCTGAAAAAGCAGGATAGATTGCTATACAAAGGTTTATTACAATTTTAGCTATTTCTTTAAATTGCACAATAATATTTTTATAAGGTATGAAATTGACATAATAAGGAAATTTCACTGATGTTTCTATATATATTCTTAAAATTTGGTAACCTTTTATCAAATTTCAGCAAAGAGAAAAATTTCACTGTGAGTTCATTAAACAAAACATTAAATTTCAAACATGTGCCAACTGGTAAATATACCTAATAATATATTATTTTTAGTAAAATGATCATTTTCATAGCTCTAGGTCTCTTCCTGCAATCATTTTTGTAGTGATGTGGCAAAGTATGCTTTTCATGTCAGCTAATAATAATAATAAAAATATAATAATAACAGAAATAAGAAATATGTTGCTAAATAGTATGAATAAAGAAACCACTGCTGAAATGAGACCACATATTTCAAAACCAAAGATAAATTATTTTGAATATGTCTGCCGTTTTTGAAAGTTTGGTATCATTATCCCCATCCACTTGTAAAGTATAAAGTCACTATATGAAAATATTATTATAAAAATTTTGTTTTACTCTATTAACATTTATAATATTTGATTAGTTTATATAGATCTGAATACAACTGTTCGACAGATATATTTGAACATGGCCCCTATTAATAACATCCTAATTTTAAGTAAAAATAATTGTTCAACCTAGGATAAATGTTTACACGTTCTATGTACCTCCAAGTTACATTTACAGAAAACCAAAAATGGATAACATACAATTTAAACCAATCCAATTTAAAAAGCCCTCATTCGCACATGCAGCATGTAAATACTAATACCTGAGAAGAAATGTGCTTTGAAGCCCTTTTTGGATACAGTATTGTCAGATTTGAATTCAATCCTCATATTGTTGAACTGTGATGTGATCACTTCAGGAACTTCAGCTCCACAAAATTTGCCATGTAATTTAGACTCAGAGGAAAGACCACTCCAAATCTCCACATAATCATATTTGCAAACCTAGAAAAAGCAGTTATTTAGTCACCAGATTTAGAAGTATCAGGTGATAGACATTTATTTTTGAAAAGTGTATCATTCCCCCCCCCCCTTTAGTCCTGTGGTAGTCAAACTGGAATTAACAGGTTAAAAAATATATATAAATATAAAAAATAAATAAAATAAAGAAGGAGAGAAAAATCAAGAAAATGGTCCAAACATGAAACAGAAGTCGTGAAAGACAGATTTGCAAAGAATTTTGCTCTGAGTATCTCCAAGAGAGATATATACAATTGTATGCTTATTTATATGCATTTACAGCATATATCAACCCCCTCCTCCAAATACAGAATTAAGTAGGACTAAAATGATTATTTGTTGACATGGTGACACTGATGGTCACACGAAGAGTAGCAATTGCTGCCTTTTAAGAAAATCTTTAAATGTTTAAAATTTCAATAGGAACTGTGAAATAACTTGTCATGTACTGTCTTATTTAATGCTGACAACACGTGATAAAATTAAAATGATATCGTTAGCAATAGAAATGATCCTTTCTGGTGCTGGGAAAATTGGAAAACCACATGCAAAAGGCTGAAGGTGAACTGCGATCTCTCACCATATACCAAAATTAACTCAAAATGGATTAAAGACCTCCAAATAAGAAAGGAAACAATAAATTGCATAGAAGAAAACATTGGCACTAACCTTATGGACCTGGGATTCAGGGAGGACTTTATGAATCTGACCTCATTGG
>PVKE010034673.1:0-17282 GCA_004027555.1 Craseonycteris thonglongyai
GGCAATCTTAGTATGCAGGCAGCCTTTCTTTATCAGTTTCTGCTTTGGAAAATGACAATGCCATTCTTTCAATTTCCTAAGGACTGAGAGCACAGCCAGAGTGGTCAGTGGCACTCAGCTGGTGTTAAGACCTTGTTCATAATGCTTAAAGAACTTCAAAAAGTTTCAGGAACAATGCTGAGTGTAATACACTCATTGATATCTAAAGAGCCCAAGAAAACTGGGCCATGGGTATAATAAGAGGCAAAAACGCTGATAAATGGGAGGGGAGACACATCAGAGCGTCCCTGTGAGCTTTTGCTTCCTACCTTAAGGATAAAATTGGATGGGAGCAGTGGCTTTCAGAAGACATCAAAAGTGCTTCGCAATTCTGGCAGGAGCTAATTTTGTTCCCTGAATGTAAAGGCATTGAGATTCTATAATATCATTTGTCTCCCATGAAGCTATATCATTTAGTTATTTAGTTATTCATTTATTTTGGAGTCCTGACTTTGTGGCTGACTCACTGTGTGGACATAGTCACCCCTTTTAAGAAGATTCAGTTTACTCATCCATAAAATGGGGATGCTGTACATCCTTATGGAGAGATTTTTTTCCTGAAATCTTTCTTCACCAAACACTTGGACAAGATATATGTTAAGATGCCCAGGGCCCTCCAAGACAAAGTAGAAATTGTTCCTGTCCTGCAAAAGCTTAATTATATAGCAAGAATGTAAGATTCATCTGGACAAATGATTAAAAGTAGTCTGGAACACACACACACACACACACACACACACACACACACACACACACACACACACACACCAGTCCCAGACCTACTGGGAATTCACTAAGGTCTCATGTCTCCTGACTAATACACTTCTCAGAAGATAGCCATTAACTCACTTTAAAGGCAACGATGGTTATTTTCATGCAAGGACACTTCCCTCCCGATTATGCCAAGGCCATTGGTCAAGGTTAAAGAGTGTCCTGACCTTTTACTGTGCTCTTCTCAGCAGCCTTCTTTCTTTGGACCATCACCTATTAATTAGCTTGCCCATAACAGACTGACCCAAGGAAGGAGAAGGGAGACAAATCAAAGTGAGTTGTTTTCTGCTGGGAGCAGCTATGTTCAAAGATCTCATTGATTCGTGTATTCATTCATTCCTTCAACAAATATTTACTGAACTGAACTAGCTGCTCAGGTACACTACCGGGCACTAAGAACAACAGTGAGCAAGATCCAGCAATTAAGGCAATTATGAGACAGTATTACAAGAGATAAGGGTAAATACAGGCCCTGTGGTAGCACAGATGATGGGCACCTCTTCCTTTGAGGCATTAAGGGAAGACTTCCTGGAGGGGGTGACGTGGAAACTAAGACTATCAGGGCAAGTAGACTTGACTCAGTGAAACGGGAGGTGGTGTGATGAGAGGGTTCAGAAAAAGGAAGAGCAGCAGCAAAAGCAGAGGTGTGGGGAGAGAGCAGATTGCATTCCTGGCAGGGTGTGCAGTGGAGGAGGGCAGGGTTGAAACACAAGGCTGCAACGATCGATCTGGGTATGTTACAGGAGTCCATGGAAAGCCACAAATAGCTTTTAAGAAGAGAAGTGGCAGAGGCAGATTTGCATTTTAGAAGAGCTCCGTGACCACGGTACATTAGGTAGAGGAATAAAGTTGGGGATGCAGTAAAGTTCCTAACAGTCAGGGAAGAAGACGACCATTTATAGAAAGCACACTCCCACATCTCACCATCTTCAACAGTTAGAGCCACCAGATGAAAGAGGCGTAGCAGTGACCCCCATTGTACAGATGGAGGAATTGAAGCTCTAAAATACGGCTCCTCAACCTCAGCTTTACAGATATTTAGCACCAGATAATCCTTTTCTGTGGTGGCTATTCTGTGCATTGCAGGATGTTTAGCAGTATCGCTCTGGCTTTTACTCATGAGATGCCAGCAGAACTCTCCCACCCCATGTGACAACCTGGGAGGGTACAATCACCCGCATTTAAGAGCCACTATTCTCAAAGGTGAAACCCCAAGTTCACAGGAGCGAGGATGCTCACCGGGGCTTCTGTCTTCATGGTCTACCCTCTCTCCACTCATCAAGCATACGCCCTTCCCTGCTGGCCTCATCCTTCATGGCCTCAGCCAACACGTCACATGCATCCATTTGCCTCTAAACGACTGCAGTTTTCACTGGGAAGCTTAAGAACAGATGTCGCCTTCCCCTGTCACTTGGTTTTCTCTTACATTAAAGCAAGGACTTTTTTTTTCTTTTTTTTTTTTTGTCTTGTGAGCTAAAAATTGTTAGCTTAGCACACTGGAAGTGAAAGAGATTTCTCTTCTCACATGTGCATTTCTATACATTTCCTTTCAACCCAGTAGCGAGCAACCAGCACCAAAAATGACAATGATCTGTGACACCAGAGTCCATTTCTGCCTATTCCAAGGGTGTTTGACCCTTTCTTGGGCACCGCCATCCATTTGATGATTTGAAGTTTTCTCTTATAAGCATGGATTTTTTTTTTAAGATTATTCTTTTCAGGGATCTACATCAGAAAGTTGGCCTTGTGATTAAATCTGCAGATGTAAAAAAAATGGAATGTCACAGAGAGCTACGTGCAGCAAGAGCATGGTCGAGCCAATTTTCTCTGTTCCCCCTTTCTGTGAAAGTGTGGCGGCTGGGGAGATTGTCTTCCCCACACTCAAATTACCCTGCCAGACAAAGGGAGTTTTTTAGAAGAGTCCTGAGCATGTAATTTTATTACCTTAGCACCAATTTCAATATAATTCATGTAATTTCTTCTGCGGGAGAAAAGTTATTTTCCTAAACGCCTTGGTAAAATGAGAACTGATGGATTTTTGACTCCCACCAACTCACTTCTGTAGAATTTTCTATTAAAAGAAGAAACATGGAGAGGTGCTCAGCTCAGATAGCCTCACCTGGGGGCAGAGAAGGTCTGAAGGGCCTTTCAAGTTTGTATTTTCTAATGACTGTATCTCAGAAGAGACCAAACGTATCTCAAAAACTGCTAGCTTATCCAGACTGAACCAAGGTCAGATTTGGTCAGAGTCCCAACCTCTGCACTATTACCATTTAAGATTCTTTGTTGTGGGGGCTGTCCTTGCATCGTCGTTTGTTTAGCACTATCCCTGGTCTCTACCCATTCGATGCCAGGTGCACCAACTGCAGCAACTGAAGATGCCTCCATTCATTTTCACATGTAATCAGTGAATTTTGCACGTTGGTCCCAGAACCTCTCTGGTTTATTACTGGGGCCCATCTAAGTAGTGGTGAGGAATCTAAATTCAGTGTTCAAAAGTAATTCTTGGGCCATTAAGATGTGCTGTTGGATGACCCAAGAGAATCAAAAAGGTAGGTGTGCCAGGCATCCAACATACTACACACTGTAATTTCCTTCTGGTGCCTAAGGATCCATCTGTTCAGCAGGACGCCAGAGTCAGACATTACTTTTCTTTCTGTTACTTATTTAACAGCTGTTATACAGTCTACCATGTGCCAGGCACTGTTCCAAATGCTTCAAAGAAGCAACTCCTTTGATCTTTATTACAACCCTGCAAAGCAGGTACTACTTGTCACAGGTTAAACCCATTTCACAGGTTAAAACATGGAGGCACATTATGAGTTAGTGCAGGTTAAGGCATTTGATTCCATAGTCTGGGCGCTTAAGCAGTAGGCCCTGGTGAGTACGCCATGTATTGGGGAAAGGAAATTGAATTTGGACTCAGGCTCAGCTGGGCTCAGCTCCTGGCTCTGGCACTTACTCGCTGGTGAGCTTGGTCAAGTTCCCTTATGTCTCTAAACCTAGTCATTAATACTTCCCATCTCCAATACCATCACATTGAGGGTTAGCTCTTCAACACATAGATGTGGGGGAACACAACTCAATCCACAGCAAACTCCTTATCCAAACAGTTGCCAGCATGATCATTTTAAAAGCTCAGAGTATGCCACTCTCCTAACACTTTAGTGAAGACTCTAACGCTCAGAATAGAATTCAGATCCCTAACCAAGCCCACTACTTCCTTCATAATCTAACCCTTGCCTGTCTCTTTGACCTCACTACCCACCCCTCTCCCCATTAGCACAGTCTGGTCATGCTGGCTTTTCTTCTGTCCCCAACACACACCCACTCAGTTCCTGCCTCAGGCACTTTGCACATATTGTTCCCTCTGCCAGGAACACCTTTCCCAAACCTGCATGAACAGCTGGCTCCTTCTTGCCACTGAGGTCACATGTTTGAGGTGAGCTCTTCAGAGCAGCCTTCCAGGCCATCCAGATCTCACCACTAGCATGCTATCTGCTTTGTTAGCTTAACAGCATGTATCTGTGTCCAACGTGATGCCTGTTCCTCCAAATAGAGCAGAAGCTCTGTGAGAGCAGAGCCCGTGCCTGTCCCATCTGCCATCCTATCCTCAGCACCCACCACTATGCCCAGCACATCACAGGAGCGCATTAAATCACACACGAATGAAGTCAAGAAGGCAAGGAGGCCCGTCAGCGCAGGCCTGGGCCTCCCCGTCTCCACCACTCTCTTTACACTTCCCTCCAAGGTAAGTGGCTCGTGGAAAGTATGCAGAGAACTATGCCCTACGATTGCCAGATGTGCAGCTCAAGAACAAGGTGGAGCTAGACTTGGAAATTACAGCACAGGCAGACCCGTGCTGGGAGGCCCTATTAAAACCCAAGAGAGCGGACTGCCTGTTACCTCCCATCACCAGATCATAAAAGAGGAGAGAACACTGAGCCCCTGCCTTTCCTTGGGGCTCAGAATACAGGTGAGAAAGGGGTGTGGATTCTCCCCTCTTGATTCACAATTCTTTTCAATCTCTCAGTCCCCTTTCCTAAATTACAAGAAGAGATACCCAAACCATGCCTGTCCCCAGGGGCTAAGACACACGCAGCAATGAACATCCCCTTATGACCAGGTGCCCATGGTGGCTCCCTGACAGAAGAAGAAATGAATTTTCCTCACCTTCCTCCAGCAGCTGGGCTCATCCTAGCAGCCCCAAGCCAGCTGTGCAAAAACAAACACAAAGTCGGCCCTAGTCAACTTATGAGTGTCAGATGCTCCATCTCCTGGGCCCACAGAGAGCCCACAGATGTGGCTTGTTTGACCCACGGTATTCTTTTATTTGAATTAATTGCCAACATTTAAAAGTGAGATTTTATAGGAAAATCTGTATTTCCAATTTGTCTAGAGAATCAATGTGACATGGGGCTCACCTTCCCACAATGCAAAGTTCTGTTGGAACTTGGAAATGACTGCCCACTGTGACATTCTGGAACTTTCCATTTCATCACAGTATCCACTGAGCCCACTTCACAGGTTGATATGACCTGTCTGGACCTCAGAGGTATTAAGTTTGAAACCCCTGTTATACACCCACACTTGGAGGTGAAATTAATAGAGTAAGAACTTCTTTTGCTAGTCAGTAACATTGCACATCTTGAATGGAGGAAATCTTTACAAGACAGCAATCACAAGTCAAATGGGAACATCCGAATTCTAAACCTCTCCTTTGCCACATCTTTGCAGCTTCCTTGTAGGGAATAATAAAGAGAAATCACAAATCCTAACATCTCTTTTTGCAGAAGCAGTATGTGCCACATGAACAGCAAAATATTATTAATAATGTAATATTCTCTTTAGAGACACCTGAAGGTAGGAATTTTATTTTAAAGACATTCAATGCGGCAGAAATTGCTAACTGTTCCCCACACCAGTTCCTGCGCTGTGCAGCCCCAGGCCTACCTGTGAAATAAAATTATGTAGAAAAGCAATGATGTGCAACTATGGAGACTGCTCTGGGCCCTCCCCCTTCTCTCTCTCTGTCTTTCTCTGTGTCTCATTTTGTCTCTTTCTCTGTCAAAAACAATAAAAAATGAATCCTTAAAAACATTATATTAATGTAATATTACTGGCATTAATATTGATACGATTAATATAACATTACTTGTAATAATATATTAGTTGCAATGGCATTACAAATATTGTCATTTACATACTTATACACTTGAAAGACCAATTATACTCAATCTAAATTACAGTGTCAAAATGTGGTTACTATGAGGGGGACCCCTCCAAAAAAACAGAATTTATTTAGAAAAATTGTGTATTTATTCTTACAATTCAAACTTCAGTTACCTTCAATGTACTCTCTGTTTGATGCAATACACCCATCGAGACACTTTTTCCATGGCTCAAAACAGTTTTTAAACTCATCAATTTTGATGCCTTTTAGTGCTTCTGCCTTCTTTTGTTTCACCTTCCACATCGGTAAAATATTTCCTTTTGAGGACTTTTTCTCATACAGGGAAACATAAAGAAAATAGTCACTCAGGGCAAGATCAGGTGACCAGAGAGAGTAGGGCACCAGGGTCATGATCTTTCTGGTCAAAAACTGCTGAACACTCAGCGCTGTGTGCGCAGGTGTGTTGTCATGCTGCACGTCGTTCATGTAAATCACCCATCATGAAATGGACAAACGCGTTGAGAGAGTTTCCAAAAAAGATTCACTGAAGCTGAACACAGACTCTCACAACACCACCAGCTGGTGCACGGATGCAGAGGGTTCCTAGAACACTCACCTAGCAGGGGAAGCCTGAACTACAAGGGGCCCGCCCTCCAGAAGATCATTCTATTTGGAGGGGGGGTGGTCACCCCGTACAGTTTAGCATCATTATGTACACTACATTCTAATGTCATGTGATCGACATTCAGCAAATGCTGAATGAAGTCATGACAACACTTTTGGAACTCCCCACACATGTGCTATGTCCTATTTCCACAACTTTGCCCTTCCTGTTTCTGTGGTCAGGAATGCTCTCCGCTTTGTTAACTGACCAGTTTCTGCACTGCTCTCGAGACTCAGCTCAAGTGTCTCTTCCTCCTGGAAGCCCTCCATGAGCACCCAGGCAAGGCTCCATGCCTTCCTCTGTGCTCCCACACGGTATCTGCTTACACTTGTCCATGTGTCTGCTGCGGTAGACTGAAATTACATGTTTGTCTGTGTCTTGCTCACTAACCTTCAAATTCCTTAAGGACAAGAACTAACTATTTTTCATATGGAAAATGGTAGCATTCTGCCATGAAAGCGCTCGTGTCAGTGCCATGGTGGTACATACATACCTACAGCTGTCTCACCCCCTTCCTCAGGAGCTCCTTACGAAATGAGGCTATGTCTCCTGCACCTCTGTATGCTCAGAACTTTGGGACAGGAAACAGATGTGCCCAGAGAATATTTGCTGGAATAAATTCATGGAAAATGCTTGAAAGCTCATATTCAGGGCTTTGCCTCTTTAGCTGATGTTTCAATTCAGTTAAAATGTGAGTACTCCTATAAGGCAGTATTTTAAAGCTTTATTCATTTTCAGCCTACTATTAGAAGGACAGGCCAGAAGAGCCATGAACACCCAAAGAAAAAGTTGAATAAATTAGAGGAAAATGAATTCCCTGCAGACAAATTTTCTTGCCTCACAATTTCGTCCAGAGCCCACAATGTAGGACTTCTTCACTGGCAACTTTTAAGGATTCTGAAATTGCCAAGACTTCGTTAGGTGAAGAAAGACGTGGACAAGAATCACAACACAGAAGTGCCTCAGTTCTCCCATTATCTAGGCCAGGTGGTAAATGCAATCTTGGAATCCGACATATATAGGTTCAAATTCTGGCCTCCTCTCTTTGCGACCTTTAGTAAGTCTCTTGATTTTAGTTTCCTCATCTGTAAAATGGGGACGATGATGTATTTACCTGAACTCTGTGTTGGGAAGAATAAATTAGTTCATGAATGGAACATGCTCAGCACAATATCTGGCACATAGTAGGGTTCAATAACTGTTTCCATTATCATCTTTCAACAATGATCCCAACTTCCTAGAACACCCCTGTGTCTCGGTCATGGAAAGACAGACACAGAATTTCTTGAATAGATGTCTAAGCAACAGCCAGTGTCAACACATGTAATAGACTGACTGAAAGGACAGTAGACATGAGACAGGGATAGTTCAGGAAATGAAGTCAAAGAGGAATCTACAGACACACCAAGATCGGCATTATCTGATTTCTCCCTAATACACCATCCCCTGCCATTAGCAGCTGCTGAGATAAGCCACCTGCTAGAAATCGTCAGGAGAGAAATGCCACATCGCAGTTCCATAATTTGAGCATAAAATACTACCGACTCAAAGCAAAAACATATGGTACCACAGGGGAGGAAAGATGGTTTCGAATGTCTCCAAGAAGCAGTACTAATCAGAGGAGAAGCAACCGCCACCATGAAGCCATTTGCGAAAGAGCAATCTCCCCAAAATGAAGAAACGTGGAACAGCTCCCAGGGTTGCAGGAGCCCTAAAAAGCCCCCCACAGAGCTAGAGCTTCTCCAGGCATCCGTGGGTAGGGCTGTCTAGTGTGCACCAACCCACGCTGGAGAGCAGCCGCGTGTTTGGGAGAAAAACCAGAACCAGGCCGTGTGACTTCCCTGTGCTGATTTCCCTTGTCTCTCCAAACTCCTCTGGGTGGACTTCACCCTCC
Organism: Craseonycteris thonglongyai; assembly: GCA_004027555.1. Classification (NCBI taxonomy): domain Eukaryota; kingdom Metazoa; phylum Chordata; class Mammalia; order Chiroptera; family Craseonycteridae; genus Craseonycteris; species Craseonycteris thonglongyai. The sequence goes on from PVKE010034673.1 coordinate 8,542, forward strand.
TTGGAGGAAGTGACGGGCAGAAAGAACCAAGCAGCCACAAAGGATAACAGCCTATATTAACCACGCCTTTTTATTTTCTGTATTTTGATGCTTGGAAATTATGGGGTCTCACTGGCCTGGAGAGACTGCCACCCCAAAGTTAACAAGTTCCCAGAGATAGCAAACAGCTGTAAGGGTGCCTCTCTTTTCTTTTTATTGTTACATTTATTGGGGTGACATTGGTTAGTAAAAATTACCTTGGTCCCACGTGTACAATTCTACAGCACATGGTCTGTGTATTGCATTAAGTGTTCACCACCCAGAATCAGTGACAGAAAAAGAACAGAGTGTGCTTTTCATATGCAAACCCACCGATCCAGGGCCCATACCCCCCACTGCCTCCCACATTCTAGTGCCACTCGCATCTCCCTTCCCCGGAGCCTGCTGAAATTGTTCAAACTAGCCCATCCTAAATCTCATGACCCAGCCTCACCCCTTTCTTCCTGCAGAAATCCCGGGAAAGGCGATGGCTGCCTGTCTCCTGATGTGGGGGCCTTGCCACACCTACAGAGTAATAAAGCCTAACTTCTGAATCACAGCCTGAGCCATCTCCCAACAGCCACCCGTCCACGAGATCGTCTCCCAGGCTCAGAGTTTGCTTCCATGCAATAGTAGCCACCAGACAAACCCAGCTGAGATAAGGTAGATTCACAGAACATTAATTCATTTACACTGGCAATGACCTTGGGGAGTTCCCAAGTCTATCTTCTTTTTTTTCTTTTCTTTTTTTTTTTATTGTTAAATTTGATGAGGTTACATTGGTTGGTAACAATTAGATAGTTTCCGGATGTACATGTCCACATCACATCACCCATGCATCGCATTATGTGCCCACCGCCCCGAATCAGCTCCCCCTCCATCACCAGCATTGTGGACACACTCAATGGTTGGGTGGTTACCTGAAGAGGGGGGAGGAGGGGGGAGGGAGAGTTGTGGGGGAGGTGGGAGTGGGCACCGGATATATGGTGATGCAAGTCTATCTTCTTGAGGTCTTTTTTGTCTCCTCAGCTCATCCCTGTCCCGCCAGTGAAGAGTCTGCTGAGGAAGTGATAAGTGAGTGGAGATGTGAAATGAAGTCACATGTTTAATATATGCAAGGAAAAGTGTTTCAGGCAAAGGGAACAGCAAGTGCAAACACACCTATACTTGAACATATGTATACTTGACTCTTTATCAAAAGTGTGACCAGTATAGTGGTTTTAAGGTTCATTATCTACATGAAAGAAGTCAAACATACATGGTCACATATTGAATGATTCCATTTATGTGAACCATTCAGAATAGGCCAATCCATAGAGACCAAAAGCAGAGTAGTAGTTGCCAAGGCCTGGGGGGAGGGGAAACAGGGTGGCTGCTCAGTGGTCATGGGGTTTCCTTTGGGGTGATGAAAATATCTTAGAACTAGACAGATGTGATGGTTGCACACATTGAAAATATACTAAGTGCTATTGCAAACTTTAAAATGGTTAATGATCCTTTTATGTTATATAAATTGTACCTTAATTTAAAAAATTTTTTAAAAGCCTGCTGTTATTTTTCTGTTTTCTCCTTCTATTACCTCTTGGACCCATATTCAAGTATGAATAATTCTCACAAGTACAAACTCACCCAAGAGACAAAACCAAAGAAAGAGTTGCCAGACCTTCCACAAAGACGAACCAGTGTTCAAAGAGAAGGGCAGGTCCCAGTGGGGAGGGCGGAATGAACGTCCTAAACACAGTAGCAACCCCCACTAAAACTACAACTGATACCATCATTTCATCCATCCCCTGCCTCTGTTTCTCTGTTCTGTCCCTGAGAAAGACGCTCATTATTAATAGACTCTGGCCACCTCATGCCCAGTTTTCTGTGTCTCTAGTACTTCCCTAGCTCCAGCCTCAATCACAGTATCTCGACCTGTGATTGCACCATCTCTTTCTTGCTTTCCATTCTTCTCTACCTAGATCCCTCATGCTTGAGTCAGAATTTTTAACAGAACGCTTCATCATGTTAAAGCCCCACTCTGAAACGGTAAGTGACTCCCCACTGCTAATGTCATAAAGTTCAAATTCAAATAGGAGACGCCATTGTGGGATGATGCCAACCCCACTCTTCCGGCTCCAGACCCACTCCTAATAGAATAAGCACTGTCGCCACACATTCTTTCAAATTGTCCCATTGTTTATCCTCCCTCTTCCAGAAATATCTGTTCATTCTTCCCTTTCCTGACTATAAAATCTGTCTCATCCTTCCAGACCCACACCTATCACCAATTTGGGGACAGCTTTGCTGACTCACACACTCAGAGTCAACCTCGTTCTTCTATTCCAATAGCACCAGTTAGGCTGATGTGTTCGTGGGAAGAACATCTCAGGCACACTAGGAAAATTGAGGCCTTGAAAATCGAGACCTTGATTTTGGTCAGCTTTATGTTCCCAGTCTCCAACCCCCTGTACACCAAGACATACATTGGCTTGAGAATTCTTAAGGATGCCAAAAGGATTGTTAGTGATGAGTTTTGGACTTCCTGAGCCTTCCTACTTCCATAAAAGTGAGATCTGCAGTGGAGACCTTGGGAACTAACTAAGCATCAGGACATTTCCATGCTCAGACACGGGTATCCATGTACTACGGTAACATTCCCACAGAATGACACCATCGGCCCATGTTCTCCTTTCTTAACTCATTAATATTTGACTTTTCTGGCTCTCAGATGTCTTGAATATTTCAATTACAGAATCTTATTACATGCCCAGGAATTTTAAAAGCAACAGATACACTATTCATAGAAGTTTTATGCATCAGACTCAATATGTACACACATTTCAATCCAATAAGTATCAATAGTAATTAAATTTTATGGCACACTTACTTGGTGCCAAGCGTTATCTCATTTAATCCTGACTAGAGTCTTAATGAGGTTCAAAGAGGTTAAGTATGTGCCCAAGGTCACACAGAATCTGACTCAGCCAACGTGCTCTGCCAGTTTCCAATGCTGACTGTCTTACGTTTTTATTAGCAGCTACTACTAGTTAGGGAGCCCTTGCTACATTCACGCTGCTATGCTTCTTCTCAGAAATGCCAGGAAATCAATATTGCCCTTAACCAACAACTGACTATACTCCTTAGATACAATAACTCAAAGGCTGTATTCCACGCTGATTCCCAGAGTTGCCCCGTGAAATGAAGGCCTGTTGGCCCACCTGGACAACATACAGTTTCATTTCCTGCCTGCCTTCCCCTTCCTTGCATAACACTCTCACTCTCCGACATGGTTTCATTGGGACCACCTCCCAGATAAGTATTTGTATTCAACTCCTTGTATCCAGGTCTGCTTCTGGGGGAACCCAAATCAAGATAATGCTTTACATCAGGGTCAGCAAACTTTTTCTGTAAGGGGCCAGATAGTAAATATTTTCAGCTCTGCAAGTCCTCCTTTCTGTCTCACAACTACCCAACTCTGCCTCTGTAGCACAATATTATAGCGACAACAAGTAAAGAAATGTAAAACTGTATCTGTGGATACTAATGTTCGTATTTCATATAACTTTCATGTGCTGTGACATATTACTTTTCTCTTAATTTTTTTCAACCATTTAAACATGTAAAATCCATTCTTAGCCTCATAGGCTGTAGTCTGCAGACCCCTACTTTACAATATTCTCTCATAATCCTGCCATTAACCACATGAGATAAGAAGCATCATTGTCCCCATTTCCAGATAGGAAAGTGACTATAGGATAACACCCACCAATGAATAACCGTGGTCCAGAAGGTCCTGGAATGGCCCCTTGGAATGCCTGTCCTAAAGTTCTCACCATGCCACCAATAAGAAGAAAATGGTGGCTTCTCTGGCAGCTGCTGAATTGGTACCTTCTTGTCTGTATACCTCGGTTTTGACAGAGCATCTTGGTGACTCAACGTGCGGTAGTGACAGCAGCTGAACCCTGACATCAACAGGAAACAGCTTGTAGCAATGCACCTTGGAAGCAGCTGCTCTTCCCTACCTTGCTAAGAAACCACAGGGTGTCACAGCAGGACCGGAGAGCTTGGAACACCCGAGGATCCACTGAGCGACACCCTCGAGACAGGACAGCTGGAGCAAGCCTCCATTTACCTGCGATTCTGTTGGTATGAGACCAATGTGCATTTCTCTGTGGCGTTTTTGTACAAATATAGATGCGCCTGTAGGTGTGATTAAGAACAGTACATCGCACACCTGGGGCTAAGCAGAGCTTGGCTTAGACAAACTCGAAGCTCAAAGCATTATGTGCCAAGTCAATATAGCATAAGAGAAGCTCCGCTTCACTCCATCCAGTCTGCCCAGCGCCCCTGTGGAGGTACAATGCTAGGTAGAGCTTATGTGGCCCTAACCATGTGCCGAGTACTGAAGTAGGACTTTACATACAATGATTCTGGCTGTTGGTGGATCATGGGCTCTCCAAACACAGAGCAACCTCTCCTCCGTGGTATGGGCTCCAGCCCTTGCAGCGCTTCTGTAATGAAGAGGACAACTCTAAAGCATTAGCTTTCGTACATCAAGGTTGTCCCACTGTGGAGCACCCCAACAGAGCACAGGGCAGGCAAAGTCCCAGAATGTGGTTGAGGATCATCCAAGTCTTCACACTTCCTCAATACTAGTCAGTATAGGTTAACAATGTTTGGAGGGGGCAGACTGCCTGGCAACAAATTCAAGTTCTGCCACTTACTAGCTGTGTGACCTTGAAAAGGCCAGCTAACCTCTCTGCACCTTGTCTTCTCATCAGATACATGGGTATGGTGGGTCTCCACTTGATAGACTAGTTGTTAAGGATTACATTAGATAATTGTCTGTGGGTCACCAAGTATTCTGACAGATTTGTTTGTATCTTTAGCTTTTTTTTCTGTGGGTGTCGGAACACTATTAGTTTTACTTTTTTGAGTCATCACACAGTTCAACTGTCTCTGTGATGCTGACATTTTCTTGGGGACTTATCTTCCAATTCTTTGGCACTGTCTTGATTTAAGTTGGTATCTTCAAAATCAACTTTTACTCCTTCTCCAGTTCCATTTTCATTGAAATTATCATCATAATTGTGTATTGGTTTCTGTTTCTTTTTCTCCTGATTTTTAGAAAGTCTTTGTTTGGTACATCCTTCATTTCCTCCTCAGAATTGGCATTCAACACATTTTTCTTTCTCCTCCTCCAACTGTTGTTTTAACAAGGCAAACATTTCGCAATGCTCCTTTGGTTTTTCGTGATTCTTCATGGCCATGTCCTTCTTGAAAGATTTGTCACAGGCTGGGTAGTACAGGCCATCAGAAAGCTCTGCACCCTTGGCCTCATCACTGTCTTTATCATTCTGTCCATCTTTGAGCTCATGTTCTTCCATTTCATCTTCACCTGATCCTTCTCCAACTCCTCTTCATACCATTCCTCCATCTCCCCAAACTCTTTCTCCACCTCGGTCAGCATCACCCAGATCTGTTCTTTGTGCTGCTCTGTCACTTCAGCCTGCTTTATTTTCCATGGTCATCTCATCTCTTCAGCTTTCCTCACCTTCGCTGTGTTCTGTTCTTCCAGCAGAAAAACAGATGACTCTGCACTCTCTCACCTCTTTTACAAATGAAAGCTACCAGCTGATGGATGAGCTCGTTCTCTTTCCTTGCATTGACTTGAGTTTTTTTTTTCACAGCTTATTCCTCCCAGTGGTTGTAAGCTTGTCGAGCATCATATTTTTTCTTTTGAATGCAAAGTTCTTTTTAATATAGAAATTCTGCCAACAAGTGTAGAAAGGGCAGACTGCCATATCATCATCCCCCTGGGAGCTTTCAAAAGTTGGGATATCTTCTTCTAACACAGATTCTCATTCTCCCTTCACCATCATTTCAAAAACATTATGAGTACAATACACCACACAAAAAAGACTTTTTCATCATCTCCATAACCAGAGTAAATGGTAAGTGACACAGTGAAGCAAATATAAGCTGCCATCTTGATATTCTCCTTCAAGCCCACCTTTGAGCAGAGCTTCTCTATTAATACATTCTATTTTAATTATACAGTTGGCCCTTGAACAATGCAGAGGTTAGGGGTGCTAACCCCCTACACAGCCAAAAATCTGCATATAACTTTTGACTCCCCCAAAATATAATTATTAATAGCCTCCTACTGTTGACCTCAAGCCTTACTGATAACATAAACAGTTGATTAACACATATTTTGACTGATATATAGATATAGATATAGATATAGATATAGATAGATATAGATATAGATATATAGATATAGATATAGATATATATCTCCATATATATATATATATTACTGTATTGTTACAATAAAGTAACCTAAAAAAATCTTATTAAGCAAAGCATGAGGAAAATTCATGTATTTCTTAAAAAACATCCACATATAAGTGGACCCCTGCAGTTCAAATCTGCATTGTTCAAGAGTCAACCGTATGTATGTATATATACATATACATACATGTTCCTCCACAGACATACCTATGTACTCCCAGTGCCTCTGACAGGGTCTGGCATGAAATGGTCATTCAGTATATGCTCATCAAAGTGAGCAAAATGGAGAGGATTCCAATGTGCTGGCCACAAAGTGCATATGTGGCTTCCTGAAAACAAGAGAGCTTCTTGGTGCTTGAAACTAAAAAGGGAGGCATAGGCATAATTCCCATTATCAAAAAAGAAATAAGCCATTTTCTCAAGAAAAAAACAACCCTTTCAACTTCAATGCTAAGATATGCCTCTTTCCCAACTCTCACAAGACCTCCACACCTCTGCTTTTCCCCCTTCACCTATACATATCTGTTTCTGTCTCTTAAAAGTAGCCTTTGCATCCCTGTTCCATCTTTCTTCAACCTCCAAGGAGATTATTTCATTTTTAAAAGAGAATTGTACTCTCCAAACACCATTTGTTAATGAGACCTTTTGGCTATTGGTGAAAGAAATCCTAATTCACAAGTGAACAGAAGAGGAGGAAGTTAGCTCATGAAAATCGAAATCACAGGGGTAGTTTAGTTTCAGGTATGACCATATCCAGGAGCTCAAACAATGTCATCAGGACCATTCCTTCCTCCATCTCTTGTCTTCCTCCCCCTATTCTGGCTCCATTTGCAGACAGGTAGCCTAATCTTCCTCAGTGACAAGATGGCTTCTAGAAAAACTAGTCTTATGTTTTCAGAAGTCCACGTTCAACAAGAAACGGAAACAGTGCCTCTTCTCTGACTGTTCAAGCCAAAGTCCCAGAATTGGATCATAGGGACCTGATTGGCTTGGCTTAGGTCATGTGACAACACCCCAGTGGCTTGAAGGATGTGAGAATCTGATTGGCCAGGCCTGAGTCACATGCCCACCTCTGGAGGGAATAGTGATGGAGTCAACTCTACCAGAAAAACATGAACTAAAAGTGGGAGAGAGATAATAACTGAGAGAAAAATTAAGATACACTTACCAGGAAAATTATGTGTGGCTTCTGGGCAGGGAATGAGCAATACTCACTAACTCCCAGTTGAAATCAACCATTTCTTCATATAGTAGTTTGTGTTTTGTTTTTTTTCAATTATAGTTAGCATTCATTATTTTATATTAGTTTCAGGTATATAGCAAAGTGGTAAGATATTTATATAATTTATGCAGTAACACCCTGATTAATCTACTGCCCATCGGATATTATACATAGTTATTACAATATTATTGACTATATTCCTTATGCTGCACCTTACATCCCTGTGACTATTTTGTAACTACCAATCTATACTTCTTAATCTCTTCATCTTTTTCAGCCCTTCCCCCCAACTCCCCTCCCATCTGGTAACCAACATACTGTGTTTTATGTTAGAGGTGAGGAGGGTCAACCTAAATAAATCCAATCCATCAAAAAAGATTATTTTCTTATTTAAAAAATAAAATCAAAGCTCTTTTCAGGATCATCCAAGATCACAGTTATGAATCAAGTATCAGGAAACAGATTATTCACAGAGACATAGATAGCATTTCTACTGCAAAACAATAGGTGTCGCTAAAAAGATAAGCCATTAAAAGAGATATGGCTGTTACAGGCTTGACTGGGCAGTAAAGCTCAAACACCAGAGAGCTTCCTCCCTAGCACAGCCTCCAAAGACACATAAAAGGAACCACCGAGTTTCGCAAACCGGAATAAGTTTTTCAATTTAGTTGCCAGACGAGCAACAGGCTGGCAGTGTGCTGACTCTGAACTATTCATCACTACTCAATCAGACCTTCTCCCATCCAAAGACTAAAAGGTCAAAAAGCTAACCTCCCTCAGCTTCCAGGGGTTACATTTCTGAGTTTTCTTGGTTGAAAGCTCTTGGGCATCTGTTCTAAGGAAACTAGCCCAGCTAACACACTCTTATCAACATACTCATGGCTTTCTCCCCACACGATCAACTACGTAATTTATAGCCCCTGCAACAGGAAGGAATATGCAGAACTGTCTTTAATTCAGTTACATCCTCAGGACATAGCAATTGCTACAATAATGCTGCATAATGAACTGCCCCCAAACTCAGTGTCTTGACACAATAGCTATTATTTTAGCTCATGGGTCTACTTGGCAAGGTGGCTCTTCTGGTTGCCACTAGATGTGAGGTGGGGTGACTGGGAGATTCAGTTCTGCTCCGTGTGTCTCTCATCCTCCCCTGAGACCAGTGGGTGAGCCCAGGAATGCCCTTCTCATGGCAATGGCAGAGGGCAAGAGCAGACAG
>PVKE010034674.1:0-17279 GCA_004027555.1 Craseonycteris thonglongyai
TCCTGTCCCCAAACTGCTCCTTCTCCCTCCCTCTCCCGCTCTCCCCTTTTTCCTCTGACCTTTGTGTGTTGTTCTGCGTTGTGTGGTTCTCTCAGTTGAGGGTGCTTCTCAGGGTTTCCCCTGTGGGTTCCTTTTTGTTTGTAAGTCCCTTCCCAGGTAGATGTCTGGGTTCTCCTCTCATGCCGCCATCTTCCTCTCCTCCAATTTTTTTTAAATGATTTTCTGAGGTGGAAGAGCCATGCAAATTGGACACATGCTTGCTTATTTTAAACTCTGGTGCATTTGGGGATGTGTATGTCTTTTTCTACATAAAATATATGTATTCTGTTATTCTAAATGTTCTAATTTCTTCACATTCAACATAGAGACACTAAAACTGTTGGAAAAGCTGTAAATAACATGGGGGAAAAGATGTTTAGAATTTAATTTAAAATCTGTAAAAAGAGTGTTTTTGCAACTATAAAATGCAGAGCATTTTGAAGCCCTTATTATAAGACTGATGGCAAAGTATCACATTGGACTTGTGTTGTGATGAGCACTGTTACTCAGGATAGGCTAGATGGTGATAACGACCAACCCAGAATTTGAAAGACATAATACAACAAAGCTTTATTGCCTTTTCCCAATGACTCAGTGGTAAATGGGACGGCTCCCCAGGACAACTCTTCCCTGAGTGATGGCACTGCACCTTCAAACCAACTCATGCTTCCACGTTGAGAAGAGCAAAGGGAAGAGAGAGGTGGGGCCTGAAACACTCATCCTCAAATGTTTCCACCTAGAAGTCACACGTATCATGAGGTTCATATTGCACCGGGCAAAGACGTTCAGATGACTCTGACTACTTTCAACGTGGCTGGGAAAGACAAGCATTCTGTCTGGGAGAAGTCTGAGGTAAGTGAGAAACCAGATACCATTGAGTAGTCATAGACTAGACATTTCTGTCCCTTCTTATGCATTTGTAATTGTTCTAAGAAAAAAATCATCAGAGGTATACTGATTTTGTACAGAAGCTTCCATCCTTTCACTAATGTGTGGAGCAAGTAATCTAGAACTAAAATCTAAAATTTTGAAGAAAAATATATGGTTCATTAAGTAAGTAAAAAAAACAAAAGATAAGTTTGTGTGTCATTGTCTAAATTCTGAAGCCATGAATTTCCCATGAACATGTCCCTAGAAGCTATAATGTGGACTAACCTACAGAGCACTCCTAACTGACAGGCAAACTTCACTGAGAATACACCTGCCTGCATGGGAAATTTACTGCCAGGGATAAATATGACATTTAAATCCCAATGCTCCTTCCCCCATACATTTTTGTCAGGACACTTTCAGAAAGAAAATGAGATTATTTTTAAATACTTTAAAATACACACTGTTTGGTATAACATTATAATATGGAAGAACCTTCAATGAAATATTAGGTGAAACAGGTTGCTTAATTATTATCACGAACATTAACAATGTGCCATATGGTACTTAACACGATTCAGTGAGTGATGAGTTGGTAACATTATATTCCCTCAGAGAAAAGAAATAGGAAACTAGGAAATTCAAAGAAAGGATCATCATTTCCAATAATATTATATTCAGCTATAAAACAAAGCAATAGATTTGAATCTAAATGTAGAAAAATATTTTGCCTCTAAATATAAATCTCTCTTGGAAAATAAAGAAAGAAAAAGTCAAGAAGATACTACTTGAGAAAATAATATAAAAATTCAGAAATATAAAATGGAAAACAATTTTCCTTTATATTTCTTTACAGATACTCACATGAACATAAATGTTTGATCATGGCTAAAACTGTAATTAACAATCAGCACATATATTTCAACTTATCAGTTTCTGTACCCTAAAAATAACCACGACAAATATAACCCCTAAGTTGGGTATATGAGGGTTAAAAGACATTAAATGTTGTATATGCCTATCACAATCCCTATTATACATTGTATGCCAGGACGCATTGTGTGTTTGAATCCTGGTTAAGTCTCAAAATATGAATTATAAAAATTATGATTTAGAAATTGTCTATATACATATTTTTGGAAGCTTAAAGAAATGATTCAAAATAGGGTTTCTGAAGTGTATTAGGCACTGAATTTTTTTTTAAATCATGTACCTATAGAATAAATTTTTAAAACCTGCACATGTGTGTGTGCATGTGTGTGTGCATGTGTGTGTACACACAATGTTCAGAGGCTTCACCAAAACATATTCATGAATCTTAAGCAATCCCTGTTGCCTTTCTTCTCCAATATTTATTAAAATAAACCATAAAATTGACTTTATGTATTTTCCTCCATAAGAGTCATTTTAATAAAAACCAGAATGTTTATATAGAATAATTCAGTATTCTGTTTAGTAGAGTGGGTATATGAATATTTCAACAAGCCACATTTTTATGCTAGTACCTTGAAATGCATTAAATATAGTACAGGTACTATCAATTAATGTGTCTGAAAATTAATTACAACAAGGAGCTGAACCATTCAGCTAATCACAGCCAGATCTAAATAAATTAGTTCTTAATCATAGCTTTGAAAGGAGAAAGAAAGCAACATCAAGATGTCAAATTGCCTCCCCTTGGGCAAAGACATAATAAAACATACAGTGTGTCAAGATTTCAACTTCAATTTGGTTGATAAGATCATCATAAAGTTTCAATAATAATATTATATATTTTCTCCAAATCTAGGTTTTCGATGTAATTGCTCATTGTTAATTAAAGGGACACATTTGCCACAGTGGCTGTGAAAGTTGCAAAGAGGTAACAGTAATGGAGAGCTTCCTGCTCTCCAGATTCTCAGACTCACTTTATCCCCAGACTGAGGTGGGGCTGGGGTTCGTTTTCCATGGCTTCATATGTGGGGCTTCTTCACCTCTGCTTTCTGTCCTTACAGAGGGAGAATGAAAAAGCTATCCCAATATCTTTTCACACGTAAGGAACTGAGACATACCAAAACTTTCTCGTTTCCATAGAAGTAAGCTTGTCGCTGCCTTTTAAAGAAAAAGGAAAACAAATTTGAAGTGAACCAGCCCTGTTTTGAATCCTGGCCTCCCCACTTGCTAGCTGTACGACTGGTCCAGTTATGTAAGCTGTCTGAATTTCAGTTTACTTAATAAATGAGGCAAAAAACTGTCTATATCTCAGAAGGTTGATGAGAGGATTGAAAAAGATAATCCATATAGCACCTCAATAATATTCAACGTTATTACTATTAATAGTCTTGTATTGCTGGCATTTGAACATGTATGTACTGAAACATTTATACTTATGGTTTTAATTGTATTAGGCATCTTGGCTCTGCACTTAAATGATTGCTAACAGTGGAACAGAATTTGTTAAACATTTGGATGTGAACAAGGAATGCATTCCTTTGGTTTATAATGCTGATGTGCCACTATTTTTTACCTACTCTGCATATCCTAGAAATAACCTTGAGAATGTTATAATATAAAGGGTACAAGATTAAGGGACATCTGAACTCATGCATTCAAATCACTGCTATAACACTATACCTAAAATTCTAGAACCTATCAATTTATACGTTTTAGCAACAAATGAACAGTTTCTACATCAAACCATATTCTGTACTGGGTTTTCCATAAGGAATCAATTTGAAGTGCACATTTATCGTAGCTCCCCTGGCTTAAAACCCTTCTGTCTTTCCCTTTGCCTTTTCAATAAAGTCCAGACATCTTAACAGGGCTTACAAAATCCTTATGATCAGACCCTCCCTTGCCCCTGAATCCTCCTTTTACACTTTTCTACCTCTGGCAGTCTGTGCTATATTCTACTAGAACATTAACAGGGACCTGGTTTCCTACAGCTTGCTCACTCTTCTGGCTTGGCCCACTCTTTGCCTGCTGGCTTGGATTTATTCTTTAAATTACATGCTGCTTCTCCTTTCCTGGATTAGGCACTTTGGTTTTGGTATGCTGATTGAACATCCTATGCATGGCCTCTCAGAGGCAGATTTGTTTATCCAGTACAGACATTACTCATCTATATAATTTTCCCCACTTGAACACAAGGGCAGGAAATGTTTTGCTAATCACCATATCCCCAACATCTAACACTGTGCCTGGTATAAAATAATTGTTTAAAAATCAACCATATAGTATTGTAGTTTTATGATTGTTGTCTGTATTTCTCTCTATACTTTGAGTTTTTAATAAGAACAACAGTTTCAAAAATCAATGCGAAAGATCTGTATTGAATTGAATACTGAGGTAAGTTACTTGAAGGCAGGAACCTTGTCTGACTTAGCCTTTGCTTTTGCATCACTCAATACCCAACACAGAACCTGGCATATAGCAAACACTAAATCAACAGATGTTAAACAATAAATGAATTAAGCTTCCTTAGACACTTAGGACCCAGAGAATTAAAAAAATAATTAAATTAAAAAAACAAAAACAAGTTAACCTCTACTAAAACACATTGCATAGTTCACAGCCACTTGCTCAAGGCAAGAATGAATGAGAGAATACTAATGACAACCTACTTAATAATCTTCTTATAACTGCCTCAACTTTGAATTATCTGAATTTCCATCTCATGATTACTTTAGAGTATTAGAAATGCAGGAATATTAAATCCCCCCTTAATTAGTATTATGTTTCTCTTTCTTAAAGAAAAAGTAAAACAAGTGGTCTTCACTAACTACAGTTCATCAAAGAGGAACACATTTTCTGTGTGTGTGTGTGTGTGTGTACAGTTTTATTCCACTCTGATACCCAGGCTAATGTGAAAATACCACAATAGGTTGCTTGTCAGTTGCTAAGAAATTATACTCAAAGTAAATTTTAAAATGATTCATGTGTTGTAATTTCAAGAAATGAATGATAATGATGTTCCCTTATATTTGTGTAATGCATTAATCTCCATCATTGCTAGCTAATTGTATACATTTTTGGCTCCTGAACAAGAAACATTTTAGGAAGACAAATAGGTTCTCTTTCTGGAAAATATTATATATAGATCTTTTGTTTAAAAAAAAGTCTTACTAGTTTTTATTGAATGCATGTCATTATGAAAAATTGTTACTTTAGGACAAAAAAATGAGATCTATGTCTGAGCTGGAGGATGAAGAAAACATGGATGTGAAGGAGATGGTGTCAGGCCTCTTTCAGGAATCACCAGATATAAAGTGAGCAAACAAATTAACCAACAGTAATCCAATAGTGCAACAATGTAAAGAGATGGTTCTTGGCTCAAAATACTAGTAAATCTAAAAGTAAGTCTAGGCTGGGGCAAATCTGAATCAAGAGGTAAAATTATGCCATAGCAACTCAACTAACCATCACTCTATGTGCTAACTTCATTATCAGAAAGCCTCTCTACCTTACATTAAGCTACTTGAAGCCTAACAAATTACAAGTTGCATCCCCAAAAGGTATGATCATCTCTTTCCTAGCATCTTAGTGCAAAATCTCAATCAAGGTGCTTTATGTCTTGCTGTTATTCCAAAAGGCAAGAGAGATGGTATAATGTGATGGGCCAATCTAGATTGTCATGGTAATGGAAGGGCAAAGTTAACATTGTAGATAACCTCAGAATGAGTATATTAACTGACATGTGGATAATTCTTAAAAAAGCAAAACAAACAAAAAAAAACATTAGTGATTTTATGAATATAAGGAGGAATTTGTATTGTATTAGCTAAAGTAACAGATTATTTAATACAGTGAGTAGAACACTGGACTCATTCTACTTCAAAGCAAGTTTGTTTCATTTGTTTTACATATTGGGCATCTACATGAGACTTTTATTGGAGAAACTAACATTTCTTTTTAAAAAGCTTGGGAACATCTGACATTGATTAGCTTAAGGCTCATTTTGAGTTTGGGGAGTTAACTTATTTCTGAGAAGTGAGGACAAGACCAACAGTATTCAAATAAGAAAGCTCATGACAGGTTAACAGATGATCTTTCTAAAATGAAATTATACTCATTTGGGGAGATAATTATTACTAATAAGTATTATAGGTAAAAGTAGCAAGATAGTAGGGAAAAAAACAACAGAAACTAAATAGCTAGCACCACACTCACTAATCTTTTCAAATTATGTTTAATTGCCCAAGAGCAAAACCTACCCATGCATTTGTGATTCCTTGTTTGTTTAATGTTGCTTTTGGGAAATCTTGAATCAAGTGATAACCAGGTTCCTCAAAATTGAAAAGTTGAGTTATTACTTGAAGAAACTACATGTTCTTGAGAGACACTGGCTGGTCCTGAGTTATTTTTGGATGACAGCATATTAAAAGATAAAAATACTAAGACTGTGACCACCCCTAATCTTCATCTAGGAACATCATTTCTGTGCACTTCATCATCAATATATGTCCCGTTGGTACCCAAGGTGTGATTAATCCATCTCAATAAACCATAAAGGATGACAACAGTGATAAGAGAGATCATTTGCAAGCACCTAATAGAAAATAATACTTGCACAGTATTAAGCATTTATCAACTCAAGTATGCACCGTAAATACTATGGAGAATGCCCACTATAAGAAGCAGCAAAGGCTCTTCTGCTGTTTTGGGAACAACTCTTTTGGGGGATGGCAAAGTGGAGTTGGTCAATAAGACAGAAAATTCTCTCTTATGATAATAACAATACCATCTAGTCTTATACTATCTCAGGAAAGCATTTCATTTGATTTTGTCATCATAAGGACATCTGAAACAAATACGAATCTGTTTTAATGGAGTTAATACAATCAAAATACAAAGCTTTCTCCTGTACTTTAAATATAAATTTACAGAATGTACTTTTCAAAGTGAATTTTTCAGAATATGGAAAGGAAACTTGTAAGTTGCAGTGTGCCCCAGGGGCTAAATATCTAGTCTACTTTGTCTGAAGCTAGAATAACTGGACAGTGATATCAGAATTGAGGCATTGTCCCTGTTAGGACTCATGGACAGAGGTTTTGATGGTATTGAGTTCTAAATTGATGCTGAGTGTCACAGCATTTCCCATATCTCTGTCACTTGCAGACAATGATCACAAGCTCAATTTGCTTAATAGGGACATTTCACGTGCCATCCCACAAAAAGGCAGGTGCCTTCTAATGAGCAGTGGCCAGTATTGGTTTTGAGAGATATGAAAACTGTCTGCCTTCACTGAACCAATTATTCAGCCAACTATACATTGGGGAAATTAATTCTTCAAGCAAAATATTTCATTACATTCATAACCACAAATATTGTTCTTTTATATAAACTGCTGGGCTCACTTGACATAGTGACCTTTTGTTTCCATATACCTAAAAGATTTATAATATGTTCTGGGAAGAAGCTTTTTAAAAAAATTTTTAATTGCTTCTTGAGTATCAGATGAATTTGTTAAGTCCTTCCAGTGAGATCTGAGAAGTCAAGAACTCTTAAGTGTTTTGTTAGTTTGACTTCCAACTTCCATCACAGATGCAGAATACTATAGAATCTCAATGTTGGAAGGGATCATAGTAGTGATTCAGTCTAACTTGATAATGTATCTTTCTTTCCCTAATGGATAGTGAATTGTACAAAACAAAAATAATTTCCAATTAATCCTATACCCCTAGTTCCTAGTAAAGAGTTGTATGCATAATACAAGTTGGTTATATAATAACCAAGGAACAAAATAATGAGCTAATTCAGGTTAGAGTTTTCAAAAAAATGGTGCATTTTCCATCAAAGGTGCAAGACTATTTTTGGATGATATTTGAACATCAGTATGTTATATCCTATATTGTTATATACCTTTAATATTTATTACTTTATCCTTGAATGAAGAAGTAATAAGCATAAAATATTTAGCTTAAATAGCAAATTTAAAGAAAGTGTAATAAGCAAAAGTAGAGGTGATATCATTGATGGTAAAAATGATAAAAGTTGAAATGGAAGAATGACAGAAAGTGGTTCCACCCAATTCTTGGTTCTATCCATTCCATCCCTGTCTTACAATACCACCAACTCCCTATGTCTTCATTGGTATTAGAAAATCATTATTATTATTATTGTTGTTGATATTATCTTATGAAAAAACAATATGAATTTATGATGCCCTTGAAATGTATGTTTCTAGTTTCTTCTTTGTTTCTCAACCAGACCTATATATATTTTTGTTATTATTATGTGGTTGAGTGCTCTTATCTGTTATAATGTTTTTTAGAATTTTTATCTCTTGATCCTCTGATGTTTCTATTCTTTCTTAGCTTCATAAGGTTATGATCTAAAAAGTAGCTTGGAAGGATAGCCTTTCAATATGTAAGTGTATTGTTTGTAAAAGGCTCTTGCAAACATGTTGGGGGTTGGATAGAGTGGGTGTTGTTAGATTTACAAAGAGCCAGAAGTGGAATTCTGGAAAGTTTTAATTTTCTTGATCCTTCCCATATTACAGTAGGAAATACACTTTATGTATTTATATAATGATTTATTTACCTATTTACTTATCTATTATCTTATAAGAAATTATAAAGTGATCCTCACATCTTTATCTTTCATTATCCACAAGGTCAGCCTGTGGCACTTTGAAATAAATAATTAGGAATTATTAGAAATGCCCTTTTCCTCTTGTTAAATTTGGACATACAGATTGTGAAACCCTGTCCTATCATTATTTCTGACATTTACTTTCATATTTGGAATATTGTTACAATAGTGCTCAATTCTACTGTCAGATTTTTTGAGCAAAGAAGTCATCCAAATGCATTAAACTACTCACCGAGCAGGGATTATGTACTTGGTTCCTGTCTGAAATCAGTAGCAGGGGAAGAACTTGCCACTGTGTTTCCCCAGAACAAACAATTTAATAGCGCATATTTTTTTTTCTTCTATTACTTTTTTAAACAAAGGGGAACAATGGATATACTTATAGGTTTATCCCATCTGTCACAGTAAAACAACTACACACCATCACCTTCTGGTCCTCATAGACTCCCAGAGAGAATACGAAGTATTTGAAAATAGAGAGATACTGTAGGGGTACTAGATGCTGAGCACCTGACTCTCACTCTGCTCACATTTTTGAAGCTATTTCCTAAATTGTTCCCCACAGTCCAGCTTATCCATACTCCCTACAGAAAATAATGTCTTAAATGTTTCTATTTCCTATGTGCTTCTAGAGTACACTTGTTTTACTTTGGTGGCATTATAAGATAACACTTTTCAAATTCACGTCCATGTGTTACTTAAATGACCAGAGAGACTGCTATGGTTGATTAAACTGCACATGAAACGTCTCTAAACGTTCTTTTTTAAATAACTTTTTCCCCCACAAATTATTTGCCTCCACTTTTCAACTACTTCATTGGGGATTTTTTTTAGTGACTAAGTCAAATTAATTTGTCCAATCACTTAATCTTAAATTCCCATCTTTGCTTACTTATAGGCGACTTACTGGTACATACAAAATTGGATTACATAACGTTCACAAAACAATTCAATGATGAATGTTAATTTTTGGTTGGTTTTCTTTAGTATAATTTCAGATTATTGTGAGAGATTTTACATTAAGCCTAAGCTTAATGTAAGGCTTACTTTATTTTAATAAAGTAAAATTACCTTAACTAAAGGAGAATGATTAAGATTTGGGGACAAGATGAACCTGTTTTATATCTTGATTGTGGTTGATGGTTATAAACTGTATACATTTGTCAAATTTATACAAATGGATACCAAAAATGTTAAATTTTCCTGTATAGAAATTATATCTTAATGAGTTACTAACTTATGAAAAAGATAAAGTTACTAAAGTTTCAAAATATCATCATAAACGTTTATATGCTATACCTCAACTTCTCTTCTCATTTTTTCTTTAACTAATCCTTTTAAACAATTCCTTCTCACAACTACATTGAATAGCTCAGCAAGAATGCCTTTCAATAAAGGTATTCTTGCAACTATTTTGCAAAATCATGGGTAATTTATCAATTCTTGTCTTATGTGACATATCATATCATTTAACATATTCCAAGGGGTTAAAAAAAAAACAATGAAGTGTCTTCCTTTTTATTCTGGAGAACTACAACTTATTTTCCTCCAATATGTCTTCTACCTTACTGCTCCATTCCAGTACCATCCTCTTGTTCTTCCCAGCCTCGTAACTGGAAAACATAAATGTCTACTGATCTCTTTCTCTCTCTCTCTTCTTCTCCCTCTCTCTTCCCCTCCCTCTCCCACCCAAGCCCTGGAGATGATAAAGAAAGATAGACAGACAGACAGACAAATAGACAGACAGACAGAGATGATAGATGATAGGTGATAGATAGATAGATAGATGGTAGGTAGGTAGGTAGGTAGGTAGGTAGGTAGACAGATAGACAAAACTTGATGTTTTTTTTTATCTGTTTTGATTCCTGACATTAATTTGGGGAAAATTTTGTTATTGTTTCAAATAATTCTTCTGTTTCTTTTTCCTATTTTTTTCCATTTTTTTCCTTATACACATATGTTACACCTTTTGTAGTTATCCCACAGCTCTTGAATATTCTGTTCTGATTTCTTCTGTTTCATCTTTTTGTGTGTTTGCTTTGGAGGCTTCAAAGGAGATATCCTGAAGCTCAGAGGTTCTTTCCTCAGCCCTGTCTGCTCTACTCACAACTCCATCAAAGGCATTCTGCATTTCTGTTACAGTGATTTTTATCTCTAGCGTTTCTTTTTGGTTTTGCCTTAGAATTTCCATAGCTCCGCTTGCATCACCCATCTGTTATTGCATGCTGCTCACCTCCTTCATTCGAGCCCTTAGCATCTTCATCGTGATTGGTTTAAATTCCCCTTCTGATGATTCTAACTTCCCTACCCTATGAGTCTGATTCTGATGTGTCCTCTGTCTCTTCAGACTGATTTGCTTTTTGTTTTGTTTTTGTTTGATACTTTTTAGTATGCCTTTTAGTTACTTCTTGAGAGCTGGACATGATGAACTGGCTAAAAAAAAACAGCTGTGAACAAGACTTCAGTAATGTAGTGGTAAGTTCTTGGGGGAGAAGAAACATCCTCTAGTCCTATGATGAGGTCTTGGTCTTTTAATGAGCTTGTGAACTGAACTCACCAGTGTTTCTGTTTGTTCTCCCCTCTCCTTACATGGAAAGGGTGTCTATCTAGAGTGATTGGAGTTGAATGTTTCTCTTTCCTCCGGACAGAACCACTCAGCTAACCGCCACCCCCCCCCCCCTCCCTAAAATGCTGAATCATCAAAATGTAAGATAATAAAAAATTGTATGTGTTGTTTTGTACTGTGAAGTTTGAGGTAACTGGTCCTATAGTAATAGAGCAAATATGTCATCAATCATGGTTTTTAGAAGTATAATCCAAAGAGAAGGGAACTGACACTGATCACTTGTTCCTAAGATATCTCTCAATATATAATTTTTTGTTTGCTTACTTTGGGTTTGCTTGTTTTAACTGCAACATCACTAGGACTTAAACAGTGATTAAGCCACTAAATTCTGACTTGTTTTAGAATAATCATGGTTCCCCCAAAACTTTTCTGTCCTGGAAGATATCAGAGTCTTTTTTTTTTTCATGCAGCCACATTTTATTTTCCTAATTCTAATTGAGATATCAAGAAAATAGTAAGCAATGATGTACATTTTGATGGAAAGTAAAAGCTGTTATTTCATAAATGATAATGCTTTTATTTCTTAAAGAAAGAATTTCTTTTCCTTGTTCCCCAAAGGAATATATGGGTCCATTAGTTTTCTTTGTGTTATTATATGCAGGTTCTATGACCATTTTTTTCTCTTTGTTGATGAATTGGCAGTGTTTTATTTTTCCCTAAAAGAATATTTTATATTCCATCATTTACCTTTAAATCCTACATAGTCGTTGTCTCCAGAGATTCACCTTTTGCTCATTTCCAAGTTTAGCATCTGTGTGAGTATCTGCTTCACAGAAAACCCACCACAGTTATTTTCTGCTTAGCACTGTTTATTTTTATCCCTGCTCCGCCCAGATACTCCAAAAAGATCTGCGTTATGATTGTGGCTCAAGTGGGAGGCTGGGAGCAAGATGATATGTGTCCTAATGTTTAGCAGTCTCTGGTAAATACTCACAAACCTCCCTTCCCTCCCCTTTTAAGTAGCTTACCAGTTTAAGTTGCCTCAAAAGATTTCTTTACCATAATAATTCTTCATTAACAAGATGGCAGCATAATGAAAAACTACAAGCTACAGGGCTACTTAGGGGGAAATAGAACAGCAAATGTGACCTCGTAGTCACCAGGCAGAAATGCAAGTGAAACACGTACGTGAAGAAGGCTTACATCGACTTTCCATAGCTGTCAATTAACTGTAGGACATTTACTCCTGCAGTATTTTACTCTTAATTCATATATTTCTTGGTATAGTAGGATGAGCACTGGCCTAGCAAGCAGGAGACATTCATCCCCGGTTCTGACCTTTACCTGTCTGGTGGTTGACAACTAATTCAAACAGTATCTCAACTCCAGCACCTCAACTGACCCTCATGTCCAACTTTTACTCCCCTTCCCATGACCCATTTCTCATTTTCATTTCATTTGGTCATTATGTTTAAATTTCTAGCTCATAGTCTATTAGATAATGAATGGATGTCTTGCTATTTTAAATAGAATCCAATTCTTTATGGGTTATATATTGAAAATATTATTAAATGGAAGTGGTTGCTGTCCTTAAATGTGTTTGACAATCTAACACATAGCAGGAACTAGATAGCCTATAGACACTGTAGTACAAAATTTTATCTTTTTACCATAACTATATGAAGTAGACACCTATTTGCCATTGTACAGATGAGAAAATAGAAACAAAAACAGTGGCTTTCCCAGGCTGACAGCTCTAGTCTCTCAAAAACCAGGAATAACCAATTACAGAGTTCCTGTATTTTGAATTGCACTGAAGCTAACAAAGGATCTAAATCTTGTCTAAATTCTTAAGCTCTCCGATGCATGGGAATGCGGTTTAGAAGCTTCATAACTCCACTCTTGGCTAATCTCTAATTACAATAACAGGTGTCCTTTGTCTAATGCGGCGTTCCATTGATTCATGAAGTCCCATTGGTGAAATATTTGTCACCAATATTGCAAAAACATAATGATATTTTCCCCTTCTTTGCCATGCAATGTAAATAAATGAACTATGTCAAGAATGGCCAGTGGTTAGTAAATCAACTTCCTTGTTTTTCTTTCCCCACTGGCCCAAATTTCTTCCCTGTCCCTGCCCCACTCCCGCCCCAAGTATCAAGTTCTGCATCTGTTTTCTCACCTCTACTCAATGGTTGTTGACTCATCAGGCCCAAAGCTACTAAAGGCTCCTGGCCATTTCGTCTTCCTTTGGCCTGTCTCCTCCTCATGCCTACTGGTAAGACTCTTCTAATACGCTGTGCCTGGTCTCAGCATTTTCAATTATGCCTGGTCCATGTACTTCCGGATCACTTTAGCACCCTCAGAAAATCAAGGCACCTCCGTTCTCATCACCTGACGCCGGGCTACTTTCGTAGCCTTACCACCGGCGACTTCCTCCTGCCGCCTACATGTTCTGCTGTGCGTCTCCGTCCAGAACACAGTGCCTGGAATTCTCTCACCCTTCTTCTTCATTAACTTTTACTCAGTCTTCAGAATACAAATAAGCATCAGCTTTCCTTGAGGGCTTCCTTATTTTCACATCACCCAGTCCCAACACCTTAGGGGTTATACTGTGTTGCTTCCATGAAAACTTAATGTTTAGTAACACATTAAATATGCTCATTTAGTGGCTTAGTGGTCTTTTTCTGCCCAAAGTCTGTAAACTACATGAAGAATAAATGTGCCAATTTTACTATTGCTTCTCAAACTTACATAGCACTTCTTATGGGCCAAGCAGTGTATTTTTTTTTTAATTTGAACGTTTTACAAATAGTAACTTGGTTATTCATCATTATAATGTCATAAGGTAGATGTTATTATCAACCACATTTACAGATAACCAAATTGAGGCGAGCACAATTGGGGCTCACCCACAATCTCTCTCAGTCAGTACGTAGTGATCCAGGACAGCCTGGCTCCAGACTGTTAGTTTAATGCAACTCTGTGTCCCATATCTGTATTCTCAAACTCTAACATTGTACTTGGCAAAAAAATAGGTGCCCAATGTGTATTTCTTTAGTGAGTAAATAAACTCTGTGTCTGTTTTGTCAAAAATACAACTGTAACTGCTTACATCCATGTACAATCAAAATGTTAGTATCAAACCACAAACATCATTCATTAAGCACAGCTTTCCTTGGAATGCACTTCTGTAAAGAAAGCCATGTCATTCAAAAAAAAACAAAAATAGAACAGTAAAGGAAAGTGGCAGGATTATCTTTAAACATAATAAAAACTGCTCAACTTTGGAGATACATACCAATCATTGAAACATTGTATGTCACCAAATATATTGCAAGCACTTTAGGGCATTAAAATCGCAGATAGATTTCCCCCTTAATTTAGTTTCCATTTTATAAAAAGCATTTAAGATACTGGTTTTTGTAACTGTATCTCTCTGCTTGCTGTGTGTAGAATCCCACAGAGAAACAGTACCAGCGTCCATGACTCAATCAGCGTGAATGGGACCGGGAAGAAAAACTAACTGGGAAGCCTCCAAATGTCACATCCATCAAAATCCATACCTATCAGTACTCCTCAAATCCCATGACGGTTCCTATGATGAATAAATTAAACAAGGTAGAAGTAAAAATGAAATGCTACAAAGGACTGAATACTTTTTTATTTTTAAGTTGTCATCCTGTGGACATCTAGGGGGGAAAAAAAGGTTCAATTTAAAATGACCCAAATGGGCATGTTGGTATTTTTATTCCCCTGTTTCAAAAATGAAATAACATAGCACATTTAATATTTTTAAGTATTCCAAGTTGGAAATTTTCAACATGAGTAGTTTTGTTGTGGTTAGTGGCGTGATAAATTATAGTCAATTTGTCTTAATAACAATAGCCATCATTTACCTTGAATTCACTACAGAGTATTTCATTGTAACCACCACTCTGTTTTTTTTATTTTATTTTTTATTGTTTTACTCTTTTTATTATTATTATTTTTTTAATTTTTGACAGAAAGAGAGAGAGATACAGAGACAGAGACAGAGAGAGAAATGAACTGTGGGAACTCCCCAGTTCAGCATATGGGTCCACCTGGGCCGGAACTGGGATTCGATCCTTGGTCCCTGGGGCTGCAGAGTGAGCGCTTAACTCACTGAGCCACCCTGGCTTTCCCGTAACCACCACTCTGTATGGCAGTCATCATACAGAGCCAGGACATAGTGCAGTTCTGTTCTGATTATGAAACACATATTAATTGATCACCTCTCTCTTTGGTGAGTGTGCGTGTGGGGTGGGGTGGGATGGGGTGGGGATGTGGTTGGAGAAAAATGGACACACATAGAAGCCCCATTGTAGTCACTCAAGGAATCACATTCCTAAAGAAAAATCTTCCAAAAATCTGTTTGGAGCCCAAAGGGTCTTTGATTTCTTTAGGCGAATAATTATCTTAAAGTGAAGAAAGGAAAAGATGAATATAAATGATATGCCCTCAGCCAGAGACCACACAGACATACTCCTCAGAGATGCTGATGGTGGTTCCAGTAGAAATGGTGTAACAGCACCGGTATGCTTAAAGACATCGCTCATGCTAGTGACCATAGCAATCACCCTACACTGATGATCTTTTATTCGATCACAGCAATCCAAAGACAAGGCACCATTATCACCCTTGATTTACAAAGAAGGCATCTACGGCTTAAAGTCTTGGCAAAGGTGTTGTAGGTAGGATTCTAAGGTGGCCCCAAGGCTCCTTACACTCTCTTCAAATGTGGGCATGCACTCTGAATATGATGGCATAGTCACTCCAGTGAGTAGGTTCTGTTGTATAGCACAGTTGAATTTAAGAAAGGGAAGGCACTGGGCCGGCACGACCTAATGATATGAACCCTCAAAAAGACCCAGGCTCCTCCTGAGGAAAGCATTTGAAGACTGAGAACTCACCATGAGGGAAATTCTGACTGTGGCTTTGAAAGTGAATGGGAGACACGGACTGGAAGGCAGGCTGTGTTTGGGAGCTGGGCAGAGCCTCTAGCTGGCAGGCCAGAAGGGAATGGACCTCAGTCCCACAGCAGCCAAGCGCTGAATTCTGTCATAATCTGTGAGATTCAGAGACCGCCTGGACCCAAACATCAGAGCCTGCCTGAGACCCTGAGTTCAGGTGTGTTGAAACCCTAGGCTGAGAATATAATCAAACTGGGCCCAGGATTTCCAACTGATAGAAATGTGGTAAGTAAAGGGGGGTTACTGAAAGCCACTGAGTTTGTTTGATTCTTTAATATAACATTCAAAAAGGTAGAGTAAGTCCTCACTTAATGTTATTGATAGGTTCTTGGAAACTAGCCAATCTTACCCTCTAGGCTAATTGCTACAAACAAGAGTTACAGTCCTTTGGCATATTTCTGGTCACAAAAAACATCATTAAACTTCTAAATAAAGACCCCCAATAGTAAACACTGAAGTAAATATATGCTATACATACATTTCAGAAACATTAATTATAAACAAGTAAGATAATTATTTCCCAATCCACTTATTACAGTTCACGGTCATGGGTGGCCGAAGTCTCTCCCAGATGTTCAGGGCACAAAGTGGGACCTACACTGGACAGGACACCCTTGCATCGTGCAGCTACTCACACTCACACTCACTCATACTGGGACAATTCTGACACACCAATGCAGAGAACGTGCACAGTTTGAGGATGTGGGAAGAAACCAGACAACCTGGAAAACCCACAGAGACACAGGGAGAAGATGTACAATCCACACAGACAGTGGCCGGCCAGCAATCTTTATTTTTATTTATTTATTTTTTCTCATCAACATTTTAACAAAATGACTTTGAACCAAATGACATTATTTGAGGACTGACTGTATATACAAGATCATATAGCATTTTAAGTTGAAAAGCCAGGGCACAAATCTTAATATGACTCTGGGATTTAATTCTTAGCTATCTGACAAGAACATGCAAATATGATAAGGGCTGATTGTGTAAAACATCTACACAACACTTCAAATATAAGTAGGCACACTTTGGACTCCTGGCACCATGCAAAATTTTCAGATAAAAGGAGGCAGAGAGTCAGAATTAAAGAGAAGCTATGGGCAAGTAAGTGTTCCGAGGTCACCTCATAGGTGAGCCGCTTAAGCAGACACCTGCTATATCCTCTGCAGAAACACTGTTCACCAGTACAGGGGCTGGCTGTCATGCCCAGGGCTGGAGAGTAGCTGTAGTGG
>PVKE010034675.1:0-17285 GCA_004027555.1 Craseonycteris thonglongyai
AGTCCTTCACGTTCTTTGTTAGATTTATACCTAGGTATTTCATTTTTTTGTTTGCAATGGCAAAGGGAATGGATCTTCTCATCTCTCCTTCTGAAGTTTCATTGTTGGCGTACAAAAATGCAGTTGATTTTGGGACATTGATTTTGTAGCCTGCAACTTTACTGTATTTGTCTATTATTTGTAATAAATTTCTGATAGAATCTTTAGAGTTTTCTACATACAGGATCATGTCATCTGCAAAGAGTGACATTTTAACTTCTTCTCTCCCAATTTTAATACCTTTTATTCCTTTCTCTTGTCTGATTGCTCTGGCTAGAACTTCTAGAACTATGTTGAACAGCAGTGGTGACAGGGGGCATCCTTGTCTTGTTCCTGATTTTAGGAAAATAGGCTTCAGCTTTTCCCCACTCAGTATAATATTTGCTGAGGGTTTGTCATATATGGCCTTTATCATGTTGAGATATTTTCCTTCAATTCCTATTTTATTCAGTGTTTTTATCATAAACGGGTGTTGTATCTTGTCGAATGCTTTTTCTGCATCAATTGAGATAATTATGTGGTTTTTATCCTTTGTTTGGTTCATGTGCTGGATTACATTGATTGATTTGCATATGTTGAACCATCCTTGTGCCCCTGAGATAAATCCCACTTGGTCATGGTGAATAATCTGTAAAGGGTACCAGTTCTAGTCAGGAACGACATCAATCCAATGAGCAGAGGAATTAGTGGGACAGAGGAAAAGGGTCACAGCAGGTCATTGGCCTCTAAACCCCCAATTAAAGAATCTGAAAAAGGGGGTGCAGGGATAACTCTGCCAACTGAGTGCTTCCTTGCCTTGTAACTGCAAGGTCCAGGGATTGAACCCCAGCCCTGGCACGTGCAGATCTATATGCTGAACTGCAGAACAACTGGTGACTGCAGGTATGGTGGCGAAGGTTCCTGCCTCCTGTGCAGGAAGCCCCTGGTTTGGTTCCCACTTCATGTGGCCCCACATCCACTTGTGTGGAATGAAACCACGTCACAACTAATGATGTGCAACTATGGAGTCTGCTCTGGGCCCTCCCCGTTCTCTCTCTCGCCTCTCAAACAATAAAATAAATCTTAACAAAATAAAAAGAATCCCAACAAAATATTTAAGTATTTTTTTCAGTGTATTGTACTTTTAATCTTTCTTCTTTCCATATAACAACAGAATTTAGAATTGGACTATTATTTCTTGAATTAAGTTGATTTTCTTTTTCTGTTAAATGTGTACATTCACATTTTTACTTTACACACTCTGTGAGTGATTTACCAATTCCTATAAAGTTGCTGTTCTCCAAACATAACAAGCTGTCATAATACCTGAGAGTCTTATGCTTCATCACAAAAACTTTTAAAGGGATCTTCCATCAGATAAACAGCAATTTGTATCTTCCTATTTTTTTTTATGAATATAAGTGCCACTTTAAAGTAAATAATTTTTATACTTTTTTAATCACTCTCACATATATCATCTCGTCTGTCAACAACAAACAGTCGTGAGGGGTATAATTTAAGGACAGATGGTCAATTTCTGTCCTTTTGTGATGGCTGGGAAAGAAAAGGTCACATTGACTAAACTGAAATTGAATGTAACAAATCATGTGAAGTTTGTCATATTCTTGAGACCCCCTCTGACATCTGTCTCCCATCTGCTCTCAGTGAGAATCTATATGCAGATTAAATGACTTTTTGAAGATATCTGCAATATAATTTTGTTTATTGTGATTTATCAATGCAAATTTATCAATTGATATAGCTTTCTGGAGGTAGTAGCTTATTCCTTGGGAGATATTTGCTACAAAAGCTAGTGAATAATAACAATGACAATAACAACAGTAGTAATAAGAAGAACCAGAACATCTAACATATTGAATAATCACTGTAGTACTAAGTGCTTTATATACATTCCTCACAATAGAAACTATTACCTTTATTGTACAGATGAAGAGATGGGTTTAGGAAGGTTAAATAAGTTGTTCTAAGTCATTGCTTGTTGGTGGGAGAGGCTCCACATGCTGCACCACATCTCTGGGTGGGCACCGGACGTCCATAAAAGGCACTGTGGTCCATGGTTCTGGAGTTAGGATTCTATTGTGTGACTAACACTTGAGACATTGTATCAACTGCTTCACTCTTTGTTTGTTTTGTTTTGTTTTTGTTGTTATATTAGGGTGACATTTGTTCAGTGTTTTTTTTAATCAGATTTCAACATGGAGCTTGATATTTTACTCTTCAAGTTATAACTAATCCAGTGTCCAAGGATGTCATGACTGTAACAAGTTATCATAGCTGAGTAGCTTAAAATACAGAAATGTATTCTCTGACAGTTCTGGAGTCCTGAGTCTGAAGTCAGTTTCACTATTGGAACTGAAAGTGTCAGCAGGACCATTCTCCTTTTCAGGGCTTTGGGGAGAACACTGTTCTTGCCTCTTCCGTATTCTGCTGCCTATCAAGATTCCCTGGCTTGTGGCTTCATCTCTCTGTTTGATTCACATGTCACCTTCTCTGTTCGTCTTCTCATTCATGTGCCTACCTTCTCAGGATTCAAGATACATGTGATTGCATTTGGCCCACTTGGATAATCCAGGATAATCCAGGATAATCTCTCCTTCTCAACATTCTTGACTTAATTGCATTCTTAAGCACATGAACTGTCTCTGGCCCCTGGTGGTTTTTCTTGAGTGGGCCTAGTGTAGGGCCTGGCCTATGGGAAGCACTCAGTAAATGCTAATCTTTTTTTGTGTTGAATCCATCTGTATTGTGGAGAGAAATATACTTGTATGATAGAATCATTTCCTATGCTTATTTACTCTATTTTAACTGATTCTGTGGGAATTGCTAGTCTTGGCCCAGGTATTTCCCCTTAGTCTAAATACTATTGAAGTAGAAGAATATTCCACACAAAAAGTAATTATTTAGGACTAAATAGTTCATCATTCCAATTCTTCTATCCATCAACAATTCTTCTAAGCATTGTTCTCAACTTTTCACCGGAGTTGCCCCAGCTAATTTCACTAGTGTGACTCTTTCCAATAAAACGCGCTGTGTGTGTGTGCACGCGTGTCACACAAGTATGTAAGAGCTCTAGCAATTATATTTGGGTTTGTTAAAGTCCGCATAACAAAATCCCATCTTTAATCACCTTTCCATATCTTTCTGATATGAAGAAGCACCAGGATGAATGGGTGCTAGTGGCTGAGGTCTATCAGTCATGTTCAGTGGAAAGGACATGACATTGACCACGTGAGTTCTTTGAGTTATATTAATTACCAGAGTCACTATATGCTCCAGAACAGTGCTGAAACACTCTGCTCTCTGTTATCCACAACACGAATTCAAATGCAACCTCCTCAGGTGCTTTGTTAGAACTGTCTAATTAGACCATATGACCTGGTAGCATGTTGGGAAGTTGATCAGTGTGAAGAGCTCTAAGATAAGTTATTTTTGGTCAAAGAATATTTATATTATCTACCCAGTTTAAAACATAACTGTGATGGGAGAGCTAGAATAAATCAATGATAAAAGTAACCGTTGACTCAGACCTTTCATCACGGACTCATCATTATTATTTTTTATTTGTTAAATTTGTGAGTAGGATGGACATGTAGGCTGAGAGAAGAAACTTACAGTGAATGCAGATTTGGGGATGATTTAAGTAAATTGATTTTCTTTTAAATACTTTTAAATGTTATAAGTGAAAAAGAAGTTAACAAATTATGGTAAGATATCTTGATACATTTTTACAAATTTTACAAATACCTCTCTGATTAGTACCCATATAAGACACTGAACACAACCACATAACCAGAATCCCAGAATTCTGCCTGTGGTCCCTTTTCTAGTCGCTGTTCCCCCATCCTCTGTACCCCCTGAAACACTGTCTTGACTTTTGAATACATACATTTATTTGAGGCTGGCATTACTTTTTGAGTGGAAAAAATACAGACAAAGTAAAAATATTAAATAAGTATTCAGAAAGCTTAGGATCTAAAATCCCTTAAAGAACAAAAATAGTTTGTGACTTATAAGTTTGTGAATTGCTTTTGATTCTGATTAAGTAGGAGAAATGAAAGGAGTTGGCAAAGGAGAAAAGAGATCTATATAATGGCAAAATAAAAATAAATTTTTAGAGAAGAGGTTTAAAATTTAATTTTTCTGTTAGTGTGGAATTCTTTTCATAAATATTCGAGTATAGGTTGCCCTCTTAACCTCATAAACTATACGTATTTCAAATGCGAAGGCAGGATAGTTCATGATAAGTCTTCCAAAAAGCATGGGGATAATGCTATTTTATTTGAAATAATGAAGTGATATGTTAAATAAGGACAGGGAGACCACATTTAGGGCTAGAGAGGTATCTGAATGCCAAAGATAGTTGATCTGTGGATATGGGTGGCATCTTCCAAAACAAAGCAGCTGAAGAGATGGAGCCCTGTGGCCCTTGGTGGTGAGTGGCAGACAGGCTGATGCAAATGTTCCACAGGACAGAACAAAGAAGTTCCGGAGAGAGGAAAGTGAACCGTGAACTCTTCATCCTGGAATCTGAGGTTTAACTCATTTGAGAAGTAAGGAGTGAGACAGAGTAAAAAGTTTAGAATGGAGAGATTCAAAAGGGGTTTGAAATCAGTATCCTTGCCAAATAGAGTTCTTGGAGCACAAGACTCACTGATAGGAAACAATATTAACGTGATTCTTGGACACAAATCAGACTTTCTCTAGGTTTTCGCCTTAGAGATGTTTGCAGATCAATCTTCAAACTGAAACAAGCAGCCTGTGCCATTCTCTGGTGTCCTTCTACTTCTCTATTTTCTACTCCCTTGTCGTACTGTATGAGAATCACTTGTTCAGTGTCTTCCTTAACCCACTAGAGTTTAAGTCCTTGAGAGCAGAAATTGGCTCTTTCTTTAAAAAAAAAAAATTATATACACATTGTCTACCTGTATGCCTGGATATAAGAAACTCTCAGTAAGTTTATTGAATAAATCAGTGACTGATTAGTTATACACATATGTATGTATTTAGGCATATGTAAATGTATACACACAAACACACATAGGTATTATACACAGAGACATGATATAGAATATATGTCTATCAATCTATATTCTATTATCAGTCTGTTTTGTGTATTCATCTTTTCTCACAGTTGAGTCATCTTTCATCATGTAAATGTACCAGAGTTTTTATTCAGCCACCTATTAGAGGACACTTTAGTTGTTTCCATGGTGTGGCCACTGTGCATAGCGTTAATACTGCGCCTTTTTTGAAGTCAAAGGATCTTCTAAAAAATTAACAGCTGTCAAATATGAATGTTTCTTACAAAACAGCTATTATTTATAACAGTGCCGAAGAGAGCTGTCTCATTTCTCCCCTGGGTTATTTCAAGGTACCAGGAATGATAGATAACAGACAAAATGACAAAGAATACAATTAAAATCCTAATTTCTTCCAGCTGGTTAATTCCAATAAAAGGCACGATTTTTTCTTTTATCTTCATCTTAAAAAGCTCCTATCACCCCAAATTACTATAGTAATTACTTCATATAATTAAGGTTAATTGAAGGATTTTGCTTTACAAAACTACTTGAAATCTTGGATAAGATTTTGTGATGTTGTACTCTTTATATAAGATAACAATTTGTAAGAGTACTCAAATCTCTTTAAAAGAATACTTAAATATTACAAGCACAATATAAGTAATTAAATTTTATACTATATGTGCATCAATCAGGACTAAAACATGGTTTTCCAAATTTAATTAATACTCTTTTCCAATGTACCTATTTTAGACACTCAACTGAGGTCTGACAATTAAGTTAGCAGACTCATCCTAGAAAAAGTGTTACATACCTCGTTGCTGAATCCTTGTAGCCATTGACAATTTGATATTTATTCTTTAATGCTTTGTAAACATAATAGACTAAATGTAACTTTTAAGTTCTTTATCACTCTTTCCATTCTTCTCAAGTTGGCCAGTTTCTTATGAGCAAATGGCAACACCATCCTATTTAGTTTTTTCAGCCAGAATTCTTAGAGTTGTCTTCGACTCCTTTTCCTCCTCCTTGCTATGCCTCTCCCAGAGCAAACAAAGAACTATGTCACACTGTCCTCTTCTCTTGACTGCACAACCACCTTCTAATCCTGGCTTTCTGGCTGCTCAACTGGATGTTTACCAATGCTTGCTGCTCCCCTCCTTGCTTCCCTGGTGCCATCCCAAATAGCAAACACTTTTTAAAAAAGAAAGTCAGATCATGGTGTTCCTCCGCTTTATACTTTTTAGTGGATTTCCGTTGCTTCTGGGAATTATTTAAACATTTTACTGGTCTACAATGCCCTGCAAATCTAACTCTGACTTATCTGTCCATTTTCTCTCATACCCTCCCATCCCTTGCTCACACTTTCCTCCAATCAGCTGCACAAGCAAATGTCTTTTTTCACTCCTGAGCTCTTTATGTTGTTGTTCCATCGGCCTAGAATACCCTTCCTAGCCTCTTTGGGTGGCTGGGCCTTCTTAGTTGTATGTCGTATTTCACCAGGAGCAAAGATGAACAGTAGCAGGGGGAGAAGGCTAAAGACTATGTCCCACCACGATACTAGGCACTCGGATGTCTACGTCAACATGTAGCTATATCATCTATATCTACGGATCATCTTTTTTTTTATATATTTTATTTATTTATTTTGACAGAGGAGAGAGAGAGAGAGAGAGAGAGAGAGAGAGAGATACAGAGACAGAGAGAGAACTGAACTAGGGGAGCTCCCAGCTCAGCACATGGTTCCGCACGGGCTGGGGCCGGGACTCGATCCTCGGTCCCCGGCGCTGCAAAGTGAGCGCCCAACCCACCGAGCCATCCCGGCCTCCCCTATCTACGGATCATCTTAATCTATTACTCCATAGTCTACTGAATAGTGCAGGAATAAATCAATATACCCATTGTCAACATATTTCTAGACCACATTTGAAACATACATACCGTATTTTCTTGTCAAGTCTGACTAAAACAATATAATCACCTAACTAGGGAAATTTGAGCCTACTAGTTACTTAAAATTTTGTTGTATAAAGTAAAGGACATTGCTTCCTGACGATTTGAAAGTCCAAGGTTTAATAGACTAAGGGTCACGGATGGGTACTCCGCTTATTTATTCTTTCAACAGCTTGCACATCTACAGTAATATCTGATGTTATGTTTGTAACTGGTATACTTTATAAAAATTCTCAGTAATCTAGGCATGTTAAATTAGTTTTTATTTATCTATTATTTATTTTTAAGATTTATTTTACTGTTTGAGAGAAAGTGAGAGAGAGAGAGAGAGAGAGGGCAAGTGAGCCCAGAGCGGTCTCCACAGTTGTACATCATTGGCTGTTACATGGTTTCATTCCACACAAGTGGATGTGGGGTTGTGTCGGGCGGGAACCGAACCTGGGGCCTCCTGTATGGGAGGTAAGAACCTTCACTGCCGAGCCATCTCGATGGTTACTGGTTACACTGAAGTTCAACATATGGGTTTGCATGGGCTGGGGCTGGGAATTGAACCTTGGATCTTACAATTGTGAGACAAGCTGAGTCAACCACTGAGCTATCCCAGTATCCGCTAAATGAGTTTTTATACTTAGTATTTTTAAGGATTTTTAAAATAAAAGCATCTGTGCATAAATGTTGAATCTTATATAATACAAAATAAATTATAGACATTTTAAAATAAAACACCGGGTATTATGAAATCATTAAAAAGAATGTACAATGTAACCTCATCAAATTTAACAATAAATTAAAAAAAATAAAAGAATGTAAGTAGTAGTTGATTTTTCAAGTCAAGTTTATGGTATAAAACAATCTGTGTAAACTATATATCTACATGTAGTAAATTTTAAAATATTTAACCATCACTTTTAGATAAATGTAATATAAATTGTTCTAGTATGTTATTAAATTAACTTAATAAACATTGGTCAGGTATGTATAAATTCCTTCAGGAAACCTTAATTTGATATGTTCCTGTAAATGGTTTCTAAATAAGACTATGAAACACTAATTATAAAATTATATTCATTCATCTTAGAGGGAAAAGATTGTTTTCCTGATGTGAATTTTAAAATAATAATTAGAAGAGGTATTTTAATGAATATAATAAATGTTAAACTATGCATCATTATAGAGCAACATTTAATGATGACTTCAGAAATCTTTTCTTCCCAGGAACTTTGGCAACCACCCTATTGGCAATGGTGTAAATGTCTCTATACCTCTTATCCATGAAAGGAAACCCAGGTTGTTCAGAATCACTGCCAAGGGCAGAAGAAGTTAAAGCAGGAAGGAGTGACTGAGAGGCAGAGCTGGTAGAAAGCAGAGCCCTCTGAAGTAGGTGGTTACGCTCTGCAGTGAAACAGATCACCCTTGTTTGTAATATGAGGATCAAAGATTATTTGTGACTGTTGGAGCATTCTTAGTCTGGCAGAAGATCTGGGTCTGAAAAGGAAAATGGGTGAACATGTTGTTTTTTCAAAAAGTAGCCTTCTGTGTGAGAGAAAAGTGCAAAAAAGTGTTAAGTTATCAAGTAGGTTAAGATCTTCGCAACTAACAAAAGTCTCTGTTCCCGTTTATAGATACTTATGTGCCATGTTGGCACATTCTAAATGGTCAGGAAAATGAATTTCACATAAAAATGATCAACATAAGTATCAAAGTCAAATTCTATACAAATCATTAAAAGAAAAAATGAGCAGCAGAATAATTTCTTACAATCAAAAACATGCAGGAAGTTGTGCCTATAAAACTATTCAAAACTAAAACCTACTGTTCCAAAATGAGTTAAAAGATGTTGAGAAATGTTATAAGATAGCTCTCTCTTAGCATTTGAGGATTAGTGGATTGTTTCTAAGGTACATTTTATTTTGACCCAGCCAGTTCCACGTACTAGAGTCTGTCTCTCAAAATATCCTGGCCCCAGTACAAACTCTGTTATTTCTCCAGATGTTCATTCTCAACTAACAGAAATACCACTCAAATGAAATTTCTTTAAGGAAAAAGAAGTTTCTTGACTCAGATAACAGAAAAGAACAGGGTGGATTTTATAGCTTCAGGTATAGTTTGAATCAGAAACTCAAGAGTTAAGACAACAGCTTTTCAATCTCTTGTTCCTACACCCACTAGATTAGGCGCAATATGAGGTCAGTCAATATTTTTCTATGTAGTAGGGGAGAGGGCCATCAATAGCTATTGTATTGGTATCTGCTACCTGTTCAACCCCAAACAAATATGTGCATCTCTTCCCTGATGGTCCCAGTCACGATTCTGGTGACTCTGATAAGCCTAGTTTAGGTCACATAACTACCCCTGACTCAATTACTAGAGACCCAATTATCATATATTATCTGATTCAATCTGACCCTCTGTGGGCCCCCAACTGTACGTGGATGTGGGATGTGTATTGTAAGTTTTGACAGGATTAGATGGACCGAGAGCATATATGGATTGGTTTTTAAAAGAGATTAAAATTTTTATTATGAGAAGAAGGGAGACAGGGTGCTGGAGAAAAGGGCAAACATAAAACTTCCACTACAGGATACCACAATGAATTTTTGCAATTTTATAAATTTTTACAAGCTTCTCATTTTGTACTCTGGAGAACCCAAATGGAATTTGTGTTTTATATACAGATGGTCAATATCAACTAAAAAAACTGATGAAGAGAAACATATGACAATGTGTCAGTCTCCATACTAGTTAGTCCTGTTCTTATCAACAGTGTTTTTGGATTTAGAGCTTCTGAATTGAAATCGTTATGTAGTCATTTACATGTTTCCAATACAACATAAAATATACACTTTTCAGCCACATTGTAAATTTGATCTGTTTAGATACATGCATTGGATTACCATATTAACAAAAATATGGCTTTTTTTTTTTTAGTTTTATTTATTTATTTATTTATTTATTGGCAGAGAGCCAAAACTGGGGGAACTCCCCAGTTCAGCATATTGTTCCGCACGGGCCTGGGCTGGGATTCGATCCTCGGTCCCCGGGGCTGCAAAGTAAGCGCTTAACCCACTGAGCCATCCCGGCTTCCCCTGCTTTTCTTTTTTAATAGGAGTTCACTTGTAAGTATTTACTAATTCAAATTTCCATTTACCTGCCTCATTGCCACTTACCTTCCTGCTCTATGCACATCATTCTATACTTACATTAGGGATGACACTTAAGTATTTCAGGAAACTTAGGGCTGAGTAGGAAAAGCAAAACCAGGAGAGCATCTTAAGGGCTCCTGTTTGTCTTTATGGTCTTTGTAAGAGCACTCAGTTTATCTTTCAGCCATATTAGTTACAATGACCAGGTTTCTAAATCTAATTTTTTAATTGCCACATATATTTTTTCTGCAACATATCTGGTTAAAAATATATGTCTTAGAAGACAATTATGATAGCAATTTATCTTTCTGGAAATGCATAACTTGAAATTTAATTCATGTCTGAGTTATACTTAGATCCCAATTAATTTTTTGGATTTTGAAATTGATAGCTATTTATGAACATTTCTAAAACAGCCTATTCCTGTTGGCAGTTTCAGATTAGAATTAGAAATATTTGGGGATGAAACTACTGGACATCCTTGCTGAAGGCCAGAGATGGAGGCAGCCACAAAACAAGGAGTCACTCAGAACGCTGCGTCTTTGGAGGCCTTGTCAGCAATGGTTGACCTTGGCTAAGCTTCCGGTGTTCCGGAGAAAAATGGAACAGGTGGATCCCGGCCTGCAACTAGTCCAATCCCTCTGTCTCGAATGTCAAGGATAGAGATAATAATAATAATATAATAATAATAATAATAATAATAAGAAGAAGAAGAAGAAGAAGAAGAAATAGGCTTTAACGAACAAAGTCTCAATGAATATGCAGTTGGCCTGGGGCTGTTGTTCCTCAGTCAGAGGTTCTGCCTAGCCCCCACTTTTCTCTGAACCTGTCTCTTGTTTTTCTTTTTTAGTACATGTGCTGCCCAAGCGAGCACTGCCTTGTTTTTCTTAACTCCTTGCGCTTCTCCCTCTCGGTATCTGTGACTGCTGCGCTGGACGCGGCACATCCTCACGACGTCCAATGAAAATCATCGTCATTCGATGAGTCACTGAAGTCACTGAAGCCTAAACGGATTGTTAAAATATACTGGGGTGTAAGTTAATATAAGGGATCCAGGTCAGAGTTAGAAAACAGGGTTTGGGGGCCCAGATTTACCATTTTTGTTGCTCAAAGTTTAATGTTTCTATTCTGCAATTTGAACATCTAATAGGAGAGGTAACAGATATTGACTGTCACTAAGTCCTTCTCAGTGAGGATAAAGGAGGTACTATACACAATATCGCACTATGTCCCAAAGCTCTAAAGAGAAGTCATGTAAATTAGACAAATGAAACCAATAGCTTATGAATTCTGAGATTTATCTTTACTCAAAAATTTTACTTAATGATAGACAAAAATTATAGTGTGGATTTTTTTTATTTTTTACAAAATCCTAGAAATGTTTTCTTATTAAAAAGAACATACTATCCCTTTATACTTCTCCAAAATAGGTAGAGAGCTACCTGCCTGTGTGAGTGAACTGTTACCTAGGAGTGAAGAGGGAAAAAATAATTTTTTTTCTAACTAGGGAAGAGATTACTGTCCAGCCCGAGTTAATATTAAGTTTCATGTTTTTACACTAGTGGCTACTGCTTACATGTCAGTATTCGTGTATCGTGAAGAAGCAGAGAACCCTCTCTTCCTGCTCCTCAGTCAATAACACTAGTGAGAAGAAACATTTCCTGAGGAGGCCCCTTCTTCTTTGCCACTGCATTCCCCGAACAACTGAGACTTTGGATTCCTGATAAGCACCATTTGTTGATAATGACAATGGTGATCATTATTTCCCTCCAGGTCTTGGGTCTTTAAGGCTATGCAAAAATGAACTAAATTGAAGTTTAGAGATTTTGATTTTCCCATTAGTCTAACTGCAACAAAAAATTTTTTTTTTTCTGTGAAGGGGAATGAATTTCAAATCTGAAATAGCTATTCTCTGATAACTAGTCCCAGACCATTCAGGATGCTCGCTCTGTCATGGCTATTGGTTTGACAAATATTTAAAAATAAAATGCTAGCAGTCTGGTCTATTTAAATAACATAATATAAACTTAATTTATAGCACATATAAAGGAACATGCACCTAAAATACAGGAATACACACTCTTTTCAAGAACACACAAATATTTATTTAAAGTGACAATATAAGAGTCCACAAAATAAATTATAACAGTTGGGTTTTAAAAATCAGTGCCATGGGGATTCTGAGATAGCTAAACAGGTTGAGCGCTTGCCTTGCAACTGTGAGGTCTGGGGATCCCATCCCTGTTCTGGCCCAGGCAAACCCATACGCTGAACCCACAACTGATAATCACTGGGATGGTGGTGAAGGTTTTCACCTCCCACGCTGGACGACCGCAGTTAAATCCCCACATTGTGCAGCCCCACAGCCACCTGTGTGGAATGAAACAATGTCACAACTAATGATGTACCACTATGGAAAGCACTCTGGGCCCTCCCTAGTTCTCAAAAACACCATCTCTCAAAAACAATAAAATCTAAAAAAAAAAAATTATCAATGCCTTACATTTTTTTATTTTACTACAAGATTTGAATTATTAATCAAGAACCAAGAGATAAGTGGAAAATTCCGTGCATTTGAAAATTAATAATCACTTATTTGTTTGTTTGTTTGTTTGTTTGTTTAAGATTTGTTCTGTTGTTTGAGAGGAGGTGAGAGAGAGAGAAGGAGTGGGAAGCCCAGAACAGTCCATAGTTGGACATCATTAGTTGTGACATGGTATCATTTACACAGGTGGGCGCTGGGCCACATGGGGCGAGAACCTCACCAGGGCCCTCTGGCCTGTGCGGTGAGGAACTTTACTGTCAGGCCATCCAGTGGTTACTGGCTGCACCACTGTTCAGCAAATGGGTTTGCACAGCCCGGCCCAGGAATCAAACCCAGACCTTGTGACCTCAAGGCAAGGGCTCAACCACTCAGCTATCCTTGCATCCATAATAATCACACGTGTGTATAACTGTGATGGAAAGAAATACTAATTGAAGTAAGAAATACCTCGGACTGACCCATAAAGACGATACTTCATGAGGGTATGGAATACAGCAAATGTATCTTTAAAGGGATTTCTGTAGGCTTGAATTTTATATTAGAAGAAAAAGAATTTAAAAGAAATGACCTAATAAACACGAAGGAAGTAGAAAGAGCAAATAGACATTTAATAGTGAGCATTAACAAGACCACAAGTTGGTACTTCAAAAATATAAAGGTAACAGATAAACACTGATGATGTTAATCAGGAAAAAAAAAGGAAGAAGGTATATATTAACATTAGAAATGAAAAATGATATATACAAGTAACTAGCAAAAATAAATAATTGACACCACTAGTAAATTTAAAAACTTAGACTGGTGTTTCTCAGCCTTGTCCTGTTGATATTTGAGTTGAGTAATTCTTTGGAAAGTGTGTGTGTGTGTGTGTGTGTGTGTGTGTGTGTGTGTGTGTGTGTGTAA
Organism: Craseonycteris thonglongyai; assembly: GCA_004027555.1. Taxonomy (NCBI): domain Eukaryota; kingdom Metazoa; phylum Chordata; class Mammalia; order Chiroptera; family Craseonycteridae; genus Craseonycteris; species Craseonycteris thonglongyai. The sequence goes on from PVKE010034675.1 coordinate 13,602, forward strand.
GGGGGCTGCCCTGTGCACTGTAGAATGTTTAGCAGCATCCTTGGCCTCTACACATTAGTTGTCAGTAGCACCCTGACCTGACCCACAGTTGTGACAGCCATCTACAGATACCAGTTGTCATTGAGACAAAAAAAAAAATCACCCCTGGTTGAAAACCACTGACTTAAACAAAACAGGAAAATTCTTAGAAAAATGTAAGTCACCAAATTTAGACAAGAAGAAATAAAAAATCTGAGCACCACACTCAAGTAACCATTAAGGTATTTGAGTCGGTAGTTATAAATCTTCTCAGGAAGAAAATGCCAGACCTTGGCTTTTATTTTCAAGAAATACAGAGACCTTTCAGGGAAGCCGGGATGGCTCAGTGGGTTAAGTCTCACTTTGCAGCCCCGGGGACCATGGATCTAAACCTGGCCCTGGCCCGTGTGGACCCATGTACTGAACTGGGGAGTTACCCCAGTTCAGTTCTCACCGGGCGAGATCCCGGCCCAGTTCCTGCCCTGTGCAGCCTCGTGCCCACGTGTGGGATGAAACTATGTGGAAAAACCAATGATGTACACCTATGGAGACTGTTCTGGGCCCTTCCCCTTCTCTGTCTCTGTATCTCTCTCTCTCTCTCTCTGTCAAAAACAATAAAAATAAATCTTAAAAAAAAAAAAAGAACAAAATATAGAGACCTTTCAAAACTACAGATAAAGAAGGAATATTTCCCCAGTCTTACTATGAAGCTAGTATAGTTCTGAGAAGAACAGTATAAAACAGAAATATTATAGGTAAATTGCTCTCATAAATATTAATTTAAAAATCTTAAATTATTATCAAACCAAATTCAGCTTGCTAACATAATGCAGAGTGACCAAGTTCAGTTTTATTCCTAGGATTTCAAAGGCAGAGTAGCGTTATGCTTTATGTGTTCTGCTTTGCATGAACAGATGGAAGAAGAAATTCCCTATGATCATCTCAATCATGGCTAAAATAAGTTGTATAAAATTCATGAATTGTAAACAAAATATGAAGAGAAGGGAAGGGATTTTTTCTTAACCAGCAAAGGGCAGCTATAAAACACTTGAGATTAAACTTCATTCCTTATAATGAAAGGTTAAAAATATTCTCTTTGAGAACGAGAAGTGGAAAATCATGCTCAGTACTTTCACTCCTATTTATCAATGTACTGGAGACTTTAGCCAGCAGAGTATAGCAAGAAAAAACAAAGAAACAAAAACAATGTATGCATACATAAAAAAATTAATAAATGTCATTTACAGATCATCTATCAACCTAGAACCCCAGAATAACCTGTAAATTAATTTTCAGAAATAATAAGATAGCTTAGTATTCTGGTTATAAAATGAAATTATGTAAATTAATTGCATATGTATACATCAATAAAAATCAATTAGAAATGTGATATACTGACAGTAAAAGATACCAGCAGAAAATATGTTACAAAAGAAAAAATGCAACTAAAATTGTGTAAGACCTATATGAAGTAAATTATCTGAAGAAAAAACTGTATTAAAAGATATTAACGATGTCATAATTCGAGAGATATACCATACTGCCACAATGAAGACCCAATATTATTAAGATATCAAATCTCCCCACATTTTTATACATATTTCAGGCAATTCTCATGACAATCTCAACAGAATTGATTTTAAATTCATAAGAAAGTGCAATGGCCCAAGAAGGGCCAAGATAGATTTACTGAAGAAGAAGGTGGGGGAGTTTCCCCATCAGTTCTCAAGCATTATTATAAAGTTATGCAATGAGGACAATGTGTCTTGGCGTCAGGGTCAACAGACTGAAAACAAAATACGCCCATGTATGTAAGGGTAAGAAAACTTGATCTGTGTCTCAGGTGGGGATATTGCTAATTCACATGGAAAAAAAATAAAATTGGGTTGATGCTTCACACCATACACAGAAAGAAATTTTTGATGTTTTACTGACTTAAGTGTATTAAGCAAAACTTTAAAATTTTTAGAAATTTATGAGGAAGATCATTATAACATCAGGGTAAGAAAGGTTATTTAAATAAGACAAAAATGTGCTAACAATACGAAAAATAAGCTACATACATTGGAAATCATTTTCAACATACAAGCATGAAAGAATAACTATTTAGACTATATAAAGAACACACACAAATCAATAATTCAAAAACCAATAACCCTATAGAAATAAAGGGCAAAAACATGAACAGGCATTTTGTAGAAAGGAAAACATGAGTGGCAAAAAACATAGGAAAACATGCCTAATTCAAAAAATAAAAATAAAAACCATACTGAGATACTTTTGTGCACTAATTGGATTGCTTAAAATTAAGATTTCCAGTAAATCATGAGTTGTTAATGATATGCATATATCAATTAGAGGGAGTGCAAATTGGTACATCACTTTGGCAAACAATTTGCTGCTGTCTTGTAAAGATGAGCGCTCATACTCTATGTGATGAGGTATAAATGTAGATATAAGCAGGAGGAGGGAGAACTAGGAGGGACCCCCACAGGCAACCCAGGGGCATCATCAACATCCTATTACAAACTCACTGACTCGAGTAGATAGAACAAAAATGTGGGCTGATGCAAACATACCAGGATGAAGAAGATGCAGAACAAGTTGAAAAACAGGAAAAGGGCAGGAGAGTGATAACCCAATCTGTAGGTGAAAAGGTCCTGATCCTAGAGACTTTGAGCTGCTACCCACGCACCCTCGGGTCAACCCCTCCACGCTTGGGAGTGTACTTGCTTTGCAATAAACTTTGCTGACTGCTGCTTGCTTGGCTCTTGTCTCCTGACTGAATTTTTCCTTTCAAGAAGATAAGAACCAAAAAAAAAAAAACATGGTCGTCTTAGTGATGTCACCTGGTGGCGTAGCTTGGATTATCTGGATACGAGGTACTTTATTCTACTTTTCCTATTTTCCTAACGTCTTCCAATAGCCAAGCCACCATTTGCCACATCACTCGGTGGGCTTGGAATGGGTATCTAAAAGCCTTTAGGGTGTCTGCTACTTTATAGAAGTCTCCCCTGACAGGATAAGCTGGCTGTGGTCCAGGACGCGAGATTCAGGTCCTGCAAGGTGAAGACCCGCACGCTCTATCGAAAGCTGGTCCTTAGTATTCAAGTCCCTTCCCCGCACCAATCCCCAATATAGTTAAGCGGGTCTCTCTCTCTCTCTCTCTCTCTCTCTCTCTGCCTCTCTCTCTCTCTCTCTCTCTGAGTTTCTAAGGCAGCTCCCCTTGTGTGCTCCCTTTACCTTCTTCCATTTTCACAACTAAGCTGCCTCAGGAAGCCCAGGCCACGTGGCGGGCACGGGGCAGGCACTTCAAAGCTACTAGAGTGCACGCCACTCCAAGTCTCCATGACAGGACGAGTCAGTCACAGACACCGGTAGATTGGCAATAGGCGCCTTGCCGATTTGAAGGAAATATCTGTGCAACGAGCTACAGGACTTCACAATCGTGCAACACTCCCTCCCGCAGCAGTGCCCTTCTGTTAGCACCAGTGCGGCTTCCTGGGAGCTGGTCTCCTCCATTTTAGCTCTGCCTCCCCTGTCCATGATCGGGCATCTTTTCTTTCCTGCAGCAGCTCTGCAACTATCCCTTCATTCTGTTATTCTCCTCCCAGTGGCTTCCGAATCTCTCTTATGCTCTACCTTCCAGTCTGAGGAGGCCTAGAA
>PVKE010034676.1:0-17262 GCA_004027555.1 Craseonycteris thonglongyai
CAAAGAAATGGAAAAACATTCCATGTTCGTGGGTTGAAAGAATTAACATAGTTAAAATGGCCATACTCCCCAAAGCAATATACAGATTCAATGCTATTCCCATCAAAATCCCACATCATTCTTTCAAGAAATAGAAAAAAAAAAGGATGTAGGGAGTAACAGGAAATACTGAAAATCAGAAGGTAAGCTTTTTTGAAGTTGATTCTAATTAATAAATGTTAATTTTAACAAAGGCTTTTCTGTAGTCACCAATATCCCTGGTTTATATTTGATGGGCCCATTCTACTGTGTCACATTTGCTAGCATCTTACAGAAAAGGCTACATCAATTGTTCTTGCCAGGAAGGAAAACAATATATGGCACACAAGACAGAGCTGGTCCCAGATTTTGTAATTTGGGCTCTATTTCATGTCCAAAAAGCAAGGAGCAGCTGGTCTTGAGGAGATTATCTGCTATGCTATATGGATGTCCTTCTGCCCAGGGTCTGAATTGAGTTTCCTCCCAAGACAGCGAGTGACCAGGCTTATGCTCTGAGACCTGTCTCTTCCAGTATCACAGATGGAAGTCCTCATTACAGCCACACACAGATTTCACCACAATATGGAAACCCTTCAAGCAGGAAATGGAACAGAAACACAAAATATGACCTGACCCCACTACCAAGGAGCTTTTTTCCTGCCTCAAATTCTAGTGGATAACTTTGCTTGTTCTTTCTTCCCTTTAGTTTTTTGAAGACAACAGGGCCTGGTTCACTAGCAGATATTCTTCAAGACTCACACAAACATCTTTTGCATTACCTTCTCTGACCCAGTTTCTTTCCAGCTCAGTTGCTCTGGGAACAATTCATATACTGTATACATTTTATATTATTTCCTTGATCATGTTTCCACTACTGATGAGCTGAAATTGAAGTGATAATAACTTGAGTGTAAATTACTGTTATAGATAAGTTTTAATTTTCCTGCTACCTTGTCTCAAACTGTCAAAAGCCACAGGGTTTTTGTTGTTATGTCTCCCTGGGATATTTTTCTCATGATGTCTTTATAGCTCACTTCTGTTATGATATTTATAATTGATATCTGTTTAAGTTCTGCCTTATCATTGAGCTCCTTCCAATTTCCCTGTGTGAAGAGTCACCCTCAATCTAAATCTAAGCACATCCTATATATGATACCATGTTTAAAATTAAGTTGTCTTCCTTTTCTAGATGTAAGCTCATGAAAACAGGGGATTTATTTTTTTTCTCCAACTAATGTATTTTCAAGGCATTGTATAGGTGCTCAATAAATATTAATGTAATTAACTAACCCATTTTCAAAGATGTTTGCTTAGGGCCCTTATAGTGATTGATAGACTATAAAATTCTATAGAATTCTTACATTTTGGAACCCATTTGGGTCATTTAGCCACCATGGGACAATGTGCAAGTTGATTTCTCTCTGTAAAACACTGCCTTAACCTCAGAGTAGAGATAATAGCATCTACACCTTTAGAGTGTGGTGAGGATCTGATGGAGGAGGTCCAGGAAAGTGTGTCTGCTCCAGCAGGCAAACCTACAGTATGCTTGCAGATTGTTTTCTTGCCTCCTCTTTGCTCTGTTTGTTCCCTTTTGTCTTCTAATTTTTTTCTCCCATTGTCCTCCATTTTCTCTTTCCCTTCTGCATTTTTTTGTTTTTATACTTCCTTCTCTTCTTTCCGTTCCTTCAATGTGTCTCTCTGTACTAGATATGGGAAAAAACCCAAGGTTTCTCCTTCTGCATGTGCCTATGTAGTTCTTGAAGCATGCACACACACACACACAAACACTTATATTACACATATCAGTGAGATCATACAATATTTGTCTTTCTCTGTCTGACTTATTTCACTTAGCGTAATACCCTCAGTGTCAATCCATGTTGTCATAAATAGCAAGGTTTCATTCCTTTTTATGGCTGCATAAACATTTCAGTGTTTGTGTGTTTACATTTTCTTTATCCACTCATACATTAATGGATATTTACATTGTTTCTATATCTTGACCTCTAGAAATAATGCTGCAGTGAACATGGGAGTGCAGATATTACTCAGCAATCCTCATTTTTTTTTCCTTTGGATATATACCCAGAAATAGGATGACTGGATCATATGGTAGTTCTATTTTTAATCTTTTTAGTAATTTCCGTGTTTTCCATAGTAATGGCACCATGTATGTTTCACCAACAGCACACAAGCATTCTCTTTTCTCCACATCTTTGTCACACTTGTTTTTTCTTTTTTTTTTTTTTTGATAATAGCTATCCTCACAGGTGTGAGGTGACATCTCAATGTGGGTCTGATTTGTATCTTCCAGAGGATTAGTGATGTTGAGCATCTTTTCATGTACCTCTGGGCCATATGTATGTCTATTATTATTATTTAACTTGTGGATTTATTCTTTTCTAAGCAAACAGAAAGGGTGATGGCATATAAATGACACCACACTGGATAGCAGGTATGCCTTTTCCCTTCATAGTCAAATGAAACAATCAATTCATCTGGGCTCTTTGCACGGCTATGCTGTAGGGCTGGGAGAGTTGGAAGAAGAAACAAGCTCCACATATTCCCACCTACTCTTTCTCCATTCCCATCTTATCTGCATTGAAGACAGGAGTAGTCAAGATTCCAGTCTAAAACAGATTGAACTCTGCTGTAGGGACTTTCAAACCTCAAAGTACATGCGCATTACTTAAAGCCTTGTGGTCACACAGATTCTGGTCAGTGGGTCTGGGATGGAGTCTTAGCTACTGTATTCTTAATAAATTCCCAGGTGATTCCCATGCTTCTGATTTTGGCCCTGCAATTTGATTCACAAAGGTTTGTGTACAAAACACCACTGGGATCTTGGGCTTCCCTCTCCTCTCACCCCCAGGTCCTGTTCCTGGAGCTGCCAGTGCCTTACCTTACATCACTGCTGTGGTGGGCTATGGGCAAGGACTGACCCGTGAGGGCCACCCACCTGTTCTTACACTGGATATGGGCTTATCCACCTTGCTGAATACATCCAGAGTGTTAAATGATCAGGATGTTCTTCTGTAAACTGATAACGCTAAATGTAAAGTGATAAGTTCTGGCAATGGAAAAATGGGTTTCAGATATTAGACCAGAAGAAAATAATCTGCATGCATTAGAAAGCACACCCTAAATGCCCTGTGCACTGCCTAATGATATAGACTGAAGACTTCCTGAGGATGGAATCCAGGCTTAATGCTCTTTTACTGCCAACTTCCAGGTACACAACTGCTCTGTAATGAATTCTTCTGCCCCATGATCCCGCCTCTATTGCACAAGTGACTTCACGTCTCTCAAGGCAGAATGTCTCTTGCAGTGTGTTTTGCTCACCTAAAATATTAGCCTTCTAACCCTGATTTTATTCACATCTCTGTCCATCCTAAGTCATCTTCTTACTATCTTCAAGATGTCTTGAATTATTTTACTGTTTACTGTTAGATCCTCAGCACTAACACAAAATTAGATATCTAGCAGGTACTGAATACATATTTGTGGGTTACATAAATAAATCAATTAATGACAAAGCAGCGCTATGTTTTGGTATCTATAACATAGGGACCAAGTCACTCCTAATTTTCTGCTCATACCCATAAAGCATTTTATTTTACATGATTTATTTTATTGTTTTTGAGAGAAGGTAAGAGAGAGAGAGAGAGAAGTGGGGAGGGCCCTGAGCAGTCTCCATAGTTGCACAGCATTAGTTGTGACATGGTTTCATTCTACACAAGTGGCTATGAGGCCACGCAGGGTGAAAACTGAACTGGGGGCCTCTTGTGTTGGAGGAAAGAACCTTCACCATCATCCAGTGGTTACCAGTTGTGCCACAGTTCAGCATGTGGGATTTACATGGCCTGGAGCCAGGATTCCATCCCTGGACTTGATGGTTGCCAGGCAAGTGCTCAACCTGCTGAGCTATCCCAGTGTCCCCAAGCATTTTAATAAATTAAAGATCCAAATATGATTTTAAAATGTAATATAGATTCTGAAGAACTGTTCTAAATATATCATAGGAACAAATAGAAGTTGAGGAGTCCTTAATAAATTCTAATGACCCTGCATTAGCATTTATATAATCATTTATTTTGTATTAGGCATTATATTAAGCCATTAAAATCATCTCATTTAACCCCACAAAAGTCCAATGAGGCAGGTTCTATCACAACACAATTATAGGACTAGGAATCTTAGGCTGTATGGAACCTGTTGAACTTGGAATACAGACCCTAAACCAGGGCAGCCTACCGGTAAATGCACTGTTTATGTTCATCACCATTGCACATACCCGCTGTTTAATATCCCCCAGAGCACCTCATGTGCCAACTGCATCACACCTGAAGGGAGATAATATTTGAAAGATGAATGAAGAATGAAGAGAGATAATGAATGAATGGCTTTCCAGAGGGCTAGTGTATACGTTTTCTTACAACTTAATACCTCACTAAGATGATCTGTCCTGGTCACCTTAGGATTTCAGCAGCAGTTAGAATTTCTGTCCATTTAATCACTGGGTGCTCATATATCCCGTAAGAATTATCGGACCAGTATCCCTTGTGAGCAGCTGGAGAAGCATGTTTGCCATTGGACAATTTTTCTCTCTTCTGAGGCAATCAAGGGAACTTGAAACCACGCCAAGAATTAAATTAAAGGAGATGCCTGCATACGCCATGATTGAGCAGGTCTGATGTTCTCATAGGTCTTTAATGTCCCTTTCTGGAAGCCTGGTTGGATGACAGAGAAAACAGCAATACCCTAACAGTAAGTCACACCAGGGGGCTTTGCCCTTGCTCTTTCCTCTGCTGGGCATGCTCTTATCTCCTATACCCATGCGATCAGGGCAGATCCTTCTCTGTGTGCAGGCACCTGCTCAAATGTCACCTTGCACAACAACACTTCCACGACCCAAAAGAAGCCTCTTTGGTCACTTTTCACCCTGTGCTTGTTTTATTTTTTTCTTCAAAGTCTTTATTACTTCATGAAGTATTGTGTATTGATTTGTAAACACCCACCACCTCCTCATTAGACCAAATCTCTGAGGCAACACCTAAATTGCTTTTGTTCATTTCTGGATTCCAGCACCCAGATTTGTGATTAGCTATAGGAAATGCCTGCCAAATATTTATTGAATAAATGAATTTATATGAAATAAATAGTTTAAACTGCTAACATTCTATAAAGAAAGATGGCCACTCCACTCACTTATTGAAGGCTACTGGCTTCTTAATTATTCTGGTAAGAAGTACTTGGCTCACCAGCAGACTCTGTCCCCTCTTTTCCTCCATCCCACCCCACCCCACCCCACATTTAAGCTGGATTAGATTCCCTTTAGTATCATCCGTATTTTCATGGGACGGATTCCGAAAGTTCTTCTGACTCACACGAAGGAGTGCCTTAGATGCGTAAAGGCTCTTTCCATCTTTGCTGTGTGATGGCATAAGATCTTTATTAGGTCAGTGCCTCACAGGAACCACAAGCTTCTTAGGGAGCTAATCTGTCCAGCTCATCCTGTCACTCTTCAGCTTAGTGACACTCAGCAATGCTGTGCTCTAGCTGTCATCTCTATTATCCTGGTGCAGTAGGGCAGCACCTTCTTCTGTCTTCAGCTCACTTGTAGTTCGTTTTACCATCTCCACTTGGCTGTGTTTGGTAATTGCATCTGAGCACCCTCAAGGACTAAACATTCCAATAGTTATCAGGGATATCTTCTGTAGGAAAGGACAATCTTTCATTGTTCCTCTAAGTTCTTTGGCTGGCCTAATAATTAAATTGACAGAAAAAAAAGAGAGAGAGAGAGTGAGAGAGAGAGAGAGAGAGAGAGAGAGAGAGAGAGAGAGAGAGAAGAAAAAGAAAGAAAGATTAAGGGGAGAAAAGCAAATTTAATTGCATATGTACAAGAGCCCCATGAAGACATGAGAAACATGAGAGGCTCTAAGAGAGTCAGGCAATTGGGGTTTCTATGCCTAAGGAGAATGGGGTAGGGATCTGGGACTTCAGAGGGAAGGAAGACAATTCATAGGAAGATGGGAAGAGCAAGCATTTGGTAACAAATGTTTATCATGTCATGCAGATCAGTCTTTCTGATAAAATGTTATCTCTGGCAATAGCTCTCTTCCTGGTACTGGTCCCTTATCTAAATTCTTTTAGGCAGTTAAGGGAGAAGGAACAAGCTCTTCTTGAATCTGTTGGGCCTTGATTATCTTCAGCTTCAAATAATCCACATGCCAAAGTGCACATTCTGGGGCAGCCTGCCCTGAACCCCATCACGTGCATGAGAGAGCATGAGAGTTAGTGGCAGATGCTACTTTTGGTTTTGAAGTGATGACAAAATCCAACAAACTTGATATCAAGCCAACAATAAAATATTGTTGGCATCATTTGGGAAAGGTTGCAAGGTTTATGTACTTGTGTAGTCAAAGCCACATTCACAGAAAGGGGTGCTACCCCTCCCTCAAACCTCTTTTCTCTTCAATAGATCTTGTGTTAAAGGTACCTGTCCATTTATTGTGGATGACAGACTAATAAAATGAAGTCATTTTAATAAACGCTGTATCAGAATAGCCCATCTTCTAATGTGGCAATGTGAAATTTCACCACTGGAGGAAACATTTAACATTCTGACTATTTTAATACTTTTAATAAATATTTGCAATTCCTGTGATAAAGCATCCCAGTAGAAAATGCATTTCCTCTGAAATTTATGTGGCTGCTGGCAGGTGGCCATTTTCTAATTTTCTGTCTCACTTACATACATTTATTACAGATTTCTAACTACCCCTTTTTGCTCTTGACTGACTATGAGTGTGCTGCTTCTTCTGAGGAGAACTGTGTGTAGTTAAAATTGAGAATGGTAAACAGAGCTTTCTGGTTTGCAAATTGAAGGGTTGGTCTTATCCCCTTAGAGTATGTGTCTATGTGTGTGTGTGAGGGTGGGGTGGGGGAGTCCCTTAACATCCATTTTATTCAGACCTACAATACATTGAAATCAAGCCTTCAGATCCATGTGGAGCTTGTGAATCCTTCCTTAGTTCCTCGATACAGTGAAATGTTGGGGGCAAGCATGAGGGTAGCATTGAGAGTGGGTAGTAAGCTATTATTTTGATCTATTAAGCTTTGGGCTCACTCATGAAATATGGCAAAATTTATGAAATACTTATTAGAGTAATAAAGCCTAGAGAGATAGTAATATCCAGGTTAAGTAAACCATATTCTAAATACAAAAGAAAGGGAACTATCTAAGAAAATTCTATTGTAAATTATCTTGGAAAAAATAAAACAAAACAAAGCATTTTAAAGTTTTCCATTACGACTGAATGCATATTTTCAGTCTTTGGTAGACATCTCCACACAAAATTCCTGAATACACCACAAACTCAAACATTTCATTATAAAACAAAGCTTGCTATTCCTGCTACTTCCTATTCCCTACTTCTGACATACTCAAAATTGAATCCCTTATCTGTATGCTAAATCTCACTTAAAGTTATTGCCATTCTCTAATCAGACAGAATAGAAATATGAGTCTTTTTCCAGCATTTCTTTTTTATATATGATCCCAAAGCCTTCTTATTCTACCTACTTAATGTCTATACTCATTTTCTCCTTCTGTTCTCTCTGTTGCTGCCCTGGCTTAAGTACTTATTGCTGCTAATGACTATGATGTTTTATGAATCATTTAATCATTGCATTATCTCATTTAAGCTTTCCAAAAGTCCAAGAATCAGGTGATGTTATCACCCCTATTTACAGACAAAGGGAAAGGCAGAACATTTCAGTGACTTGCCCAAGGTTATGCAACCAGAATCCTCAGTGCTGCGATTTGAACCCAGAAATGAATCTCTGTACCACTAGGCTCCCCCTGCTGCTGTAAAAACTTCATAACTATTCTCCCTGCTCATGTTATCTTGTCTATCCTCTTCCTTCTGTACATTTCTGCTATAGGCTGCTTATAAAAATATAGGTTCTTATCACAACCTACAAAATCCCTGATTGTGCCCTTATATCCATTATTTATTCATTCAGTCATTCATTCCTTTATTTCATTTATATGACAAATATTTGTGGACACCATGTTAGACACCAAGCACAGTTTGAGTATTGGGACAATATTTAAAATAAAAATTGTTCAAAATTCTTGCCCAGTGAATGAAAAGTAAGGAAGTTGTGATACAACTTTTTCTGATAAAACAGAGTAAAGAATAGAGAGGGAAAGGATTTATTGTTTTAGAGAAAATGATTAGGGAAAGCATCTGAAATGAGTAACATTCAAGTCTATACCCCAATAATGGGGAGCACATTCATTCCAGGCCAAGATGCAGCCACAAAAAATGGAAAAGCAAGTACACGGTGCTTGACGCAGGACTATAGTGAGCCTGTGCCCAGCAGCTGGGAAGCCTCACACGATAGGAATCATGACAGGCTGCTAGGACAAGAGAAACACGAGGGAGACCAGGGCCCTACAGACTGCAGTCATTTACTTTTGCAGTAATAGCCCCTTTCCTTCCACTCAGGCACCTGTATTTCCAATCTCTTTGAAGAGGCGGAAACTTGTCATGATGCACTATTTGCTGTCCTCAAAATAGAGCATGCTCCTTACCATCTATCTCCTTGACTTTATCCATATTAAACATTCTCTTCTCTGATGTCTGAACTTCCCCCCGTCCTTGAAGACCTGTTTCCAACACAACAGCCTAAGTTAACTCCTCTCTCATGCCCACCCCTGCTTTAGCATCCTCCTAAATGAGGAAAAGGAAGGGGAATACATGTGAAAGAACTGTGGTCAGGCTGCCTAAGATCACATTTCACTGTGCACTTCGTTGGCCAGGCTACTCCAGGACAACTGGACACTGCTTTTTAAGCCTCAGTTTGCTGTTGCAGTAGAGGAATAATCTCATAGGGTCTTGAATGGAGTGAGATAATCCTTGTATACAGTAAGAACCCAGTAAATTTTAACTTTACATTAGTTAAAGGACTTCTGTGTTGATCCCAGGGTTCTTCTCTTATGACCATAAAATATGCTCTAGTATTTTGTTTTCAGGCAGTTATTTTTTTATGTGAGACTTAAAGCATCTTGAGAGTAAGAACCATATCCAATTTATCATAATGTTTCTTACACTACGTTTGCAAAGAGCAGGTGTTAATAAAATGGTTCAAATGAATTTATTATCCATATTGCCAGTTTATGTGCTTTATCTAAAAAACTTAAGATATTTATTAGTGAAGGATTATGTAAAGTATAAAATAAAGTACCTTTTTTTTTTTTTTTACAGTGGTATTGAGATAAAAGACTTAGGAAATCCAGCAACGCATGGAATTATGATCTTGGGACAGGAAACAACCTTGAACAAGACACAAAAGTACTACAGCTGGAAGAAAATTGATGAATTAGACTGCATTAAAATTTAAAACTTTGGTCCTTCGAGTAAGTGAAATGGCAAGACATAAACTGTAAAAATATGTAATCAGCCAAGATTTTGTAGCAAAAATGCACATAAAGTGTTAACTAATAGATTAAAAAAAAAAAACAGAAAAATTGAGATGGATATAAAACAGAAATTTTTCAGAAAATAGGACAAAAATTATGAACAAACAAATGAATAAAATTATCAAAATTCTTTGTAATTATGAAATAATGTTAAAGTCCTTGATTAAATAATATTGGTGCTCACTAGACTGGTATAAATTAAGGTATTTGATAATATTACTGCCAGTAAGGACATAGACCTTCGAGAATACATAGACAGTTTTGGTGAGAGTAACACTTGATACAACCATGTTTGGAAATACTTTGGTGCCAATTTCTGAATTTGCACATTTGCACGCCTTATGGGCTTGCAGTTCCACTTCTATTTATGTAATTTAGAGAAATACTTGCTCACGAACCCCAAGAGACACATACAAGAATATTCATCGAAGGATTGAGTGAGTATAAGAGCAAAAACCTAGAACAACCTTAGTGTCCTTCAGTAGTAAAATATGTTAGAGACTGAATTTGTTCCCCCAAAATCTGTATATTGAAGCCTTCACCCTCAATACGCCTACATTTGGAGATAGGGCCTTTAAAGGGAAGTATTGAAGTTAAACAAGGTCCTAGGTGTGGGCTCTAATTCAATAGGACTGGTATCCTTGTAAGAAGAGGAAGAGATACCAGGAGTGTACTTACACAGATGAAGCCCTGGTGAGGACACAGTGAGAAGACAGCCGTCTGCAAGCCAGGAAGAAAGGGCTCGCCAGGAGCCAACCCTCTCAGTGCCTTGTTCTTCGACTTTGAGCCTTCGCATTTGTGAAAAAAAAATATTTCTAAGTGCCCCAGTATATGATATTTTGTCATGGCAACTCAAGCAGACTAATACAATACATAAGGCCTTTGTGATATATATTAATAGATGCAGTAAAACATTATACAGCAATAAAAATGAATAAACAACAACTACATCCCACAAAGGGATGAAGCTTAAGAAAACATATTTATTGATAAAATCAAGTCATAAAAGACTTTATTTTATGCTATACCATTTTTACAAATCTTAAAACCTGCAAATAAATAATAATGTAGTATTTTGGGATATGTGTATATAGGTTAAGGGTATTTCTTTTAAAGCAAGAGAATAGTGAATATAAGATTTAAGATGGTGGAAAGACTGTGGAATAAGGTGAAAGCACTCATGCAAAAACAATGACCTTGTCAACGCTCTAGTTTTTAAGTCAGGTTTTACAAACATTTTACAAATATTACTTTTATTATGCTTTAACTTCTCTATAGACAATATGGCAATATTTAAAGTGTCAAATATTACATAAAAAGGAAGAATAACTATTTATTTTCTTTATTTCTTTTCTTTGGAAAAAAAAAGTGTTTTTCTCTGACATGAAAGTATATAACCTGAAACCGTTCTTTTAATTGCAATTATTTTTTTCTTTTTCCTTTACATTCTTTGTCTTTTTCTTTTTTCCATATAACTTGATTCTTTTTAAACTTAGGGAAATAGCCAGTCTCATTAATTTTTGTTATGAAAAATATTCCACTAATATAACAGGTGAGTGAAAGTATAATATTCAGAATTGATTCCAGTATAAAATTAATTCTCAGTTACTGATAATATTTAATTTGTGTATGCAAAGTACCCTAGTCACCGACAAGATAATTGACTTTGTTCTGAAGTCTCTCTCGGTCTACATATTAATTTCATCTTCTCTCTCAGACCCACATACTCACTGGAACTCATTGGAATTATCTGTGTGAACTTAGAGGAGTTGCAATATCAATAAGATCATCAAACATTATTATATCTGGTCTCTTGGGCAGAATTTGTTTATGTTATCCCAATTCTATAACTGTACAACCTTGAACAGCTGCTGTCCAATAGTTTATGGATTCTTTCTTATTTTACCAGTCCCATTCACCATGAAAGGTTAAGTAGTACTACAAAATCTTAGCTACATTAAAATACTATGGCAAAGTCTCTGACTGCTAAGGGAGCATATTTTCCAATCTGTAATTGGTAATTAAAAATCAATTTAAGTTCTAAAAATATGTGTTAATGCCTACTAGATTGCTCATGCAGTTGTGGGACCATAGCACATGTACCGAATAAGCACAGTAAAACTTTGTAAGAAGTTTTTAATCTGATGTATACATTTATAAGTGTGTGTGTGTGTGTGTGTGTGTGTGTGTGTGTGTGTGTGTGTGTGGTGGTGGTGTGTGTGGGGGGGTGCTGCTAGAATGAATTGTGATATTCTCTCCCACTACAACATTGCATTCTTGTGATATTTTATTGCCTCTTGTCCTATTCTAAAATCTTCAAAACCAACTGTCAGTTTTACCACACAGAATGTCTTATGACAACCACAGTCACATTTGGCTCTAATCTAAAAGTTTTGTGCAAGTTGTCATCCAAAAAGCACAGTGAGCTATTGAATTATTATTATTATTTATCTTTTTTTCTGCAAATACGTTAAATGTAAAACATTCTTTTAACATTAATAATTCAGAATGACACCCATCAATACCACTACCACCAGCTAGGAGAGTTTGATCATTGAAAAATGAGTTTGTTTTTACACATACTAACCCATGTTGTTGGCTGACTGTGCAGGAACAGGAAACACTAAAGAAATGATGAAATGCTCATGTCACCAGAGGTGTTGTAGTAAAAAGTTTGCATCTGCAGGTGATACCAAAAACATAAGCTGCACTAATTTCTGTTTTAAAGTAGAATTTCCTCTATTTTCTCATCCAGTGAAGTTCCTTTTCCTTCTGATGGTAAATCTGTACATCCCAAAGGTATCGATACAAAAGCAGACTTCCTTGTTTCCTAATTATCTTTGTCGGAATTAGTATCATCAAAAGAAAATCCCAGTGAAATCAACTTACACAAGTAGGAGAATAGGAAACAGCATGTTATTTTAAAAATCATCTGTTGTTGTGGCCCACCCAAAGGAGCTCAAGGATGGAAACCAGGACCCTCTGCTGGAGATGTCACCAGGGCAGGCTGAAGAGACACAATAAGATGCTACCAGGTCTCTAATCATCCTCGTGTTTGTGCTATTGTTTGGATCCCTGGAGGCTGGAAGAATGCTGTGTGTTGTATCTCCACTCAAGGAACCACTACTTTAATTGTGAGATTTAAAGATCTTGATGCTTAGAGTTAGAACTAAGCTTCTTGTGAACTTCCATATATTCATTCCATTGTCTGATATTGAATGAAGAGCCATTGGAGTTGATACTTCCCTGAACATTGACCAACACTTTTGAAGTTCCGTCAAGCTTTTGTGTTCTGTGATACTGAATTTGCATTTAATTTTTACGTTTGTTGGTTGAACTGGAATCCATAAATATAAATGAGAGGGCTGCTGGCCATTACGGAAACTATAATTCAGTCCACAGGAGGCTCTGATAAAATGTACAATGGATAGAGCCCTGTTCTTACAGCTTACCATTTATCTGCAATGCTATTGAATTACAACCTGGTAATGTCTACTTTCTCATGCGTTATCATATCTGTAATGATAACAAAATCATGCTAATTCATTCCAATCCTTTTTTTTTTTTTTTCTTTTTTGGTGACACTGAAGCTGAATGGCCCCTCCAACCAGCCTCTTATATCAAAGTACTTTTTTTCTATCGTGCTTCTAAAGAACAAAACTGTATTTCACTCTCTGGCACATGCTAGCCCTTCTATTTCTATTATAATACTTCACTAATTTGACGACCTCACTGCTTTGTAGCTCTGAAGAAGGGCACTGGTGGAAAACACTTGAATTCATGGTAACCTTTGTCAGGGAGGGTCTGTTCTTCCAAATATTTCAGCTATTTCCTCCTTGCTGGTGTACTAGCATGTTTGAGTTTCTGTGAAGGTGCAGATATGAATTGTGCCCTCCCACCTTAGGCATCATAAATATCTTTCAGATAATAGATAATTCACTCTATCTTATGTGTTCCTGTGCACTTAAGAGATTCTCAGTGTGAAGAGAAAAATGCACTTTGATTGGAGGCATTCCTAGGTTTTATAGGGGTGCTAAGTTATAGCCCTATAATGGTGGAGGAACTACTGCTCCGTCATCAAATGCCAGCTTTATCTCTTTCTTTTCCTCTTCCCCAACCTCAAAAGAGACATCCAAAAAGCTACTCAACCTGATAAACAGCAAGATACCCCTGTATATAACCCCATGTTTGTGACATTGAATAAATGTGTGTGGCAATATGGATTACAAGGATCTGTGGAAAGTGAGGGAATGTCATTACTTTAAAGCTCTGAAAGGAAATGTGAACCTCTGTACAAAACCTGTTCCATTTGAGTGTGCTCTAAAGATTAAAAATGTGTTCTTATAGTGAACCTATATCTGCCAGGGTCAAATTTCCTACTCTTAATCTTGCCCTTGGGAGCTAACCTGGCAGATTTACCTCTTTTCAAAGCCTATTTTCCCCAAAGTTGACTATAATTATCAGACTCATTTGAAGCCTTCTTTGTCTGTTCCTACAAGTTTTCCTTCTGTGACATGGATTCTGGGACTCTCCCCATCTTCATCAACCATTTTCATAGTGTAGTACTATCATGAGGCCCTCACAGTAGAACCCACGTAAGTATGGTCTTAGGTTAATTTCCCCTGAAAGGAACCGGAGAACAAGGCTTGGTGCACATAGTTGATTTGGGAGGTGATTCTAGGAAGCTCAAGTAAAGAAGAGTGTAGAGTGAGTCAGGGAAGGGAGAGATGCCTTATAGGGGGTATTAATGAGCTGATTCCTGCTGTGGGCAATGGGCCTCCATTGCACCGGGCACCCTCTGAGACACCATGTAGAACACACTTCAGAATCACTTCAGCAGGTGTTGGTGTTGGGGAGGCTGAGCTGTGTCCCTGCCCTGGGAGAGGGCTGAACCAGGGGGCATGAGTGTCCAGCCCGTCCTCTTCGTGCCTTGCTACAGAATAAGCATAGTGCGGCTGGGAAAACTCTCTGACAATGAGGGAGAGAGATGGGCTGAGGTGGACGGCTGCACACTGGAAACTGTCTATGTTGGTCAGCATCAGGGGAGTTCCAGTGGCCTGGGGGAAATGGGGCAGGACATCGGGAAGGCTGCTACCAACACCAGGCAGGTCATGAAAACACGTGAATCCTGCCAGCTGTAGAGTGATCAGAATGTTCAGCTGGTGAAACTGCAGCATGAAATCCTGCCCCAAAGTGTTACAATTAAAAAATAGATTAGGAGCAATCTAAAGGCTATGTCAGCTAAACAAGATGGGTCAGCCAGTTTCTAACCTTTACAACAGTTGGGACAATGACAGTTTTAAATGCACATCCTGTCAGAAGGAGTTTGCTTCTCCTCCACTGGAGCCAACTGTTGCCATTTAAAAATATGAGCTGAACATTGTTAGGTTTTTTATACTTTCCATGAGCGTCCTCAAATCCAGAATTGATGACAAATATCTTTATTTTAAAATTCTGTCTGAACTGAATTTGCTTAAGCCCAGGGAGCACATCTGGGTTGCCTACCTTCCATTTATAGTCACTGCTCTAACAGCAACAGCAGTGACAGCACAGGGACTATGGAAACTCGGGCTCTCAGAGGTACACAGAGTGACTCATTTGTGCATTTCTGGAACAACTGGTTTTGTTCCTGCAAACTTACTCCATAGAAATCAACTTTCTGGTAAAGCTAAAAAAAAGAAAAAAAAAGAAAAAAAAAGAAAAGAAATAGGTATTAGAAACACGCAGTGAGAAAAGTAGTTGGGCACTGTTCGTCACTAGATGAACTTGATTTCTATTGAGCAGAACACTAGCTTTGGGGTAGAGGGTGCAGAGGGTTGAAGAATAAGTCGAGTTTTTTGCCCTTGTTACTGTAGCCCTGGTTAAAGAAGCACTGCTTTGCATCAGAAAAATTTAAGTTACAGCTTTGATCTTTTCTCTATTGAAAGAAAGTAATGCGTTATTCTAACCTCAAGAAAGTAGTTTTAATTAAGGGCCTTGAATGAAATACTTGACCTTGACATTGCCTTCAGCTCATGGCACAAAGCTGTTATCAACATGACTTATTGAGAACTAGGACATTCTGCAATAAGGACTATTTATTTAATAACTCCACATTTTATATTTTAAGCCACCAGAATGCTTATACCGTAAGGATGAGTATTAGCTTTGCAGTGGCCAATGAGGAGACTACATTGTATTAAAATAAAATCTATGTTGCGATTATGCACTGATAAAAGATATAGTCTTTGTTTCAACACTGGTATTGTTGATATTTTTGGCCTACTTCATTCTCTCATCAGCCATTCTAACATCATTATTTGATTGTGAAATGTCCCTTCTATGTAGTGCTGGGTATCTTCTTAAGCACGGGCACAAAGATAGGGAACAGAAAAGTGCAGAAAAACCACTGCACTAAAAAGCAAGAGATTTCATTCTTGGTTTTCACTTTGTCACTATCCAGTGTGGCCTTGGAGAATTTTTTATGTGATCACTTTACATTCTACATAGCTTTATTATCTCATTACATTAATATAATTATTGTCTTACCTCTTAATTTGACCTTTATTAGTCCTATTATAAAATAGATCAGATTTTTTTAATTAAAAAAAAAAGCCTAGGCAAAATGAAAAGATAACAAAATATGCCTTTGTAGTTCCCAAGACCTTATTTCTGTTTTTGTTTGTTTGTTTGTTTTTTCATGACCTACTCCCTCCCTTTATCCCTTTACTTGACCCAAAAGTCACTTTGTGAAACTAGTAAACTCTTACTCTCTCACCAAACTGGGTTTTCACTGAAGCTCTCAAATCAACCATTCACCTCATAGTAAAAAGCTTACTGGTTTCTGTTCTTTGTTGCATTTGCATTTAATTCCAATGCAGAGTTAAGATTTTATTCTCCTACTATTATAAGAATTCAAGAAATATATGTCGAAGTGGGAAAGGTTTTAAGATGTTGATAGGGAGAGAAAAGATGGTGGCATGAGAGGAGAATGCTGATAACTGCCTGGGAAGGGATTTGTGAACAGAGTGGAATCCACAGGGGAAACCCTGAGAAACAACCTCAACTAAGAGAACCACACAATGCAGAACAACACCCAAAGGTTAGAGGAAAAAGGGGAGAGCGGGAGAGGGAAGGGGAAGCAGTGGTTCAGGGACAGGGACTCGGAGTGTGGCCCGGGGCTGGCAAAAACAAAGGGGGATTGGGGGACTACGGTCAAAGTGGAGCTAGATCGAGGGTGGGCTGGAAGCCGAGACCTAGGGAGTGTGGAAGCCCCACAAGACTGTGAACAATTTAGCATCTGAACTCAAGGGACAGCACGCAGTGCCCTAATCAGATCACAGAGCCTAAAGTGGAACAGGGACAGTGGAGCAGGGCAGCTGCACTTCCCGGCGGGTGGGATGAGAGCAGGGATTCAGCCCACAACAGCTCGGCATCCCTGATTTATGGAGGAGATTGACTGTGAGGGAGCATCTTCTTTTATTTTATTTTTTTAATTTATTGTTAAATTTGATGAGGTTACATTGGTTGGTAACAATTAGACAGTTTACAGATGTACAAGTCCACCTCACATCATTCATGCATCGTATTATGTGCCCATCACTCAGTATCAGTTCCCCTTCCATCACCTTATATCTAGTGCCCACTCCCACCTCCCCCGACAACTGTCCCCCCCCCATCCTGGTAACCACCAAACCATTGAGTGTGTCCATAATGCTGGTGCCCTCTCCCACCTCCCCTCCCTCTCTCCCTCCCCCTCCTCCCCTTCCCTCAGG